>KE506084.1:60661-72685 GCA_000441515.1 Elaeis oleifera
ATGGAATGATTTCGATCATTAAATAAAAATGAGTGATCAAAGACCAAATGGCATCCAATTATAAGATAATTTTTTATAAAAAATATCTTTGCTACTATTTAATTATTTGTATGATGGTAATCATAAAATTCAAATCGTGGCTATATGAACCATCCACGTCAAGCAGATCTTACAAAAGCACAAGCATAATTACTTAAGGACTTTAAAGAATGAGTATCAAGAAATATATAGTTTTGGATTGTTCATATATACGTAATTTGAATTTTACAATCACCATCGTATAAATGATTAAAATAGTAGCAAAGATCATTTATCTAAAAAATCATCTTATAATCGGATGCCGTTTGGCCTTTTGATCATTCATTTTTTATTTAACAGTCGAAATAATTTCGTACTAAATTGACCATGATAATAAAGTTCGATTGAAGTAAAATTTTGATAGTATACTATAAATATCATCGAAATCATCGTTGTAAATTTTTGGACCCATCGATGATCTTTATCTATAGCATCATACGATCGTTCGTGACTGTCGATATTGAATTTTATTTATCAATATAGCTAGGGCTATTGGATCGAGATAGTCTTTTGTCATGATATTCTAACGATAATTATTTAAATAATGAATGATGAAGATAAACTTTAAATTCAAAATTTATTATATTCAAAGAAAATATGAAAAAATTTATATTTAGGCTCTATAGCAACGGTTGCATAGTAACCGCTGCTATAGGTCTATTGCAGCGATTTTTAAAATTGCTGTCATAGGTCTATAATAGTGATTGATAACCACTACTATAGATCTATGATAATGATTTTTAAAAACCACTGCCATAGGTTTAAGATTTTTTTTCTCATACCCTCTCTTCTTCATTTCGCACACCGGCTATTTCATCTTTCCTCTCTCTCTCTCCCCTCTCTACCTAAACCCTACCCATCCCACCGCCAACCCGACCCACTGCCACCCCTTCCTCCAGTGCCACCGCCAGCCCCCTTTGGCCTCGGCCCGCTTTGGCCCCGCCTCCCTCAGCCCTAGCCCCCTCGACCCCGCCTCCCTCAGCCCTGGCCCCCTTTGGCCATTGCATCCCTCCCTTTACCACTATCGTCAGCCTGCTTTGGCCCCGTGCCCGCCCTGCTGCCGCCCCCATTCCTCTAACACCGCCGTTGGTAACCCCCGCAGCTCTGCGCGACCCCCAGCTCCTTGCAGCTCTGCAGGTATGGCTTTTCTTTTTTTTTTCAATTTCATATCATATTATTTTATAATAATATTTATAATCATTTCATAATAATATTTAAAAGAATCCACATCGATGGGTTCTTGGCCGTGCCAGTAGTTGTGGGCTGTGTCATCAGGTTCTAGGCCATCAGGTTCTGAGTCATGCTGGCTGTGGGCAACCGTTCGTTGCCGATTTGGTTTAGTTGTAGCAGATACCAAAAGTAACATTGCAATACATAATTAAATGGTGAATCTGAGCCTCCTTTCTACTTTTATTTTCTTCACTTTTTTAATTTCTTGTTCTTTTGTATTGTGTAGAAGTAAAGACCCATCTTTTGATTAATGTACATATTCTATGGCATCCATACATTTATATATTTTGTACAGATGAAAAAATTATATACATTGATCAATTGACTATCCAGTTTGGATAGTTTAAAAATTATAATTAATTTATAGATTATTATAGTAAATTTACAGTATGTTAAGGGTTTGAGAGAAATTTTGGATATCATTTTCTTTAGTTCTCCTCATACATCTTCAGCCATGTGGGAAGAACTAAGAAAAATACTGTCAAAATTTTTTCAGCCCTTATTGTATATCGTTTGATTACTATAATTGACCTATAGAATTAATACAATTCTTAAATGGGATAGGATATAACTTTATCTACTAGTTGATGATAGGATCTATTTATTACATATCTGAAAATAATATTTAATATATTTTTGTTTCTTCAAATATTTGTTTATAATATATGCAATATTTGGTTAGTCCTTCTCAACTTGTCATGATTGAATAACATATTTATTTACCTATGTAATGATGTTATGAACTCTAAACATTGGTATGTGTGCATAAATTATGAGTAATTACTATTAAATTATCTTGATGTTATTGTGTTGTGTCTCATTTTCACACATGATTTAATTACAGTATCATCATTTTTATAATAGATAAGAGGGTGGATGAAGTTGAGTAGGCTTTCATCAGAATATGAGGCTGGACTTTAAAAGTTTTTTGATTTTGCTATAGAGAAATTTAGAGACTATAAACTTATCCAATGTCTTTATAAGAAGTATATGGGTGGGCCTTGACTATCTCGTCAAGATGTAGATAATCACCTCACTATTTATGGCTTTAAATCTGGCTACGAAACTTGTTGGGATCAACATGGTGAGTGTAGGCTGCAAGGAGGTGATCAACATGATAGGAGAGTAGAACAAATAGTTCATAATATCTTTCCATTTGTTGGCCATAATGACGGTGCATCTACGTCCATGCCTAATCCTGTGGTTGGTGGAATGACAAACAATGAGGATGTAGAGAAGATCCACAAGTTGATGGAGGACGTTAATGTTCCATTGTATTCGGGATGGGAAAAGATGGCGAAGCTTAAGTTCTTAGTCCGGTTGTATCATGTGAAATATTCCAATGGGTTCAGTAATAATGGGTGAACTGTATGCTAGAGCTTTTGGGAGATATTCTTACAGACAATGCATAAATATCAAAGAATAATAATGAGACATCGAAGATTATTGAATAGTTGGACTTTACTTACAACAAGATATATACATGCCCTAATGATTGCATGCTCTATTGAGAGGGAATGTCAACCGAAACGAGTGCATGAGGTGTGGTGTATCAAGATGGAAACATAACAAAGATGGCACATCGACCCATGTTTCTCAAAAATTGATGTGGCACTTTCCTTAATATCGAGACTACAAAAGTTATTTATGTCGGCAAGGATATCAAAAGATATGAGATGGTATGAAGAGGAGTGAACAAAAGATGATGCATTGAGGCATCCAGCCAATGGAGAAGCATAGCAAAGGTTTAATGAAATACATCCTGACTTCATACAAGAGATATGAAATGTGAGGTTAGGCTTGTCATGTGATAGTTTCAATCCATTCAAGCACATGAATACCAACCACAGTGTATGGCCAGTGTTTACTCATGTTTACAACCTCCCATCATGGATGTGTATGAAAAAATTCTTCACTTTCATGATAGTGCTCATCCCTGGACTGATGGAGGTAGGAAATGATATTGATGTCTATTTGCAGCCTCCTATTGTAGAGCTGAAATAGTTATGGAGCATTCAAGGTGTTCCAACTTTTGATGCTTTGATGAATGAGTCATTCTCCATGCATGCGGTGCTTATGTAGACAATAAACGACTTTTTAGCTTATGCCCTAATGTCGGGTTGGAGCACAAAAGATAAGCTGCATGCCCAATTTGTGAAAAACACATCCGGTCTAAAAGGTTGACATATCGGAGGAGCTTTAGCTTTATGGGACATCGATGCTTCTTCCATCGAAACCATCCATATAGAAGGGATGCATGCTTCTTCGATGGCACTATTGAAGAAGGTGAGGCACCTAGCTAGATGTCTGGGAGTGAGGTGTTGAGAGAGTTGGATGGTCTCAGCATTAAATTTGAAAAAGCTGATCCGATTAGTGGTAAGAAGAGGAAGCATCAATTAAAGGCAAATGACATATACTTTAATTGAAGAAAAAAAATAATATTTTTTGACTTACCATATTGGGAGACAAACTTATTGCGCCACTGCTTAAATATCATGCACATTATAAAGAACGTGTGCGAGCTCTTATTGGTAATGATCTTGCACATCAAGGATAAGATCAAGGATGACTTAAATTTTGGTTTGACTTGAAAGAATGGGGTATTAGAAAATCACTCCATCCAGAGCCGATAGGGGGAGAACAGTGGAGGCTCCCTCATGCATGCTATGTTATGAATATCTTCGAACAGTCCACATTTCTTCATGTGTTGGAGAACATAAAGATCTCAGATGGGTACTCAAGCAACATATCAAAGCGTGTGAATAGTAAGGATGTGAGACTTGATGGATTGAAGACTCATGATTATCATGTATTGATGTAGGAGTTGATCCCAATAGCTATTCGCCATGTGTTATCAAAAAATGTGAGAATGGTTGTTATTTATTTTTGCAACTTTTATAAAAATATTGTGCAAAGAGGTTACTTAAAAAGATATGAAGAAATGAAAGCATGGACGGTGACTATATTATGTGATCTGGAGAACATATTTCTACCATCATTTTTCATAGATATAACGCATCTCACTATGTACCTTGCGGGAAAGTTGCACTTGGAGGCCCAGTATTCTGTCAATGAATGTACCCCATCGAGAGGAATATTCAAACACTGAAATCTTATGT
This sequence comes from Elaeis oleifera, assembly GCA_000441515.1. Classification (NCBI taxonomy): domain Eukaryota; kingdom Viridiplantae; phylum Streptophyta; class Magnoliopsida; order Arecales; family Arecaceae; genus Elaeis; species Elaeis oleifera. The sequence goes on from KE506084.1 coordinate 65,089, forward strand.
AAGAAATATGAATCACCAGGAGGGATCCATTATAGATGATTATTTGGGTCAAGATTGTATGGATTTTTATACCATATACTTAAACAAGCTCGAGATATGTCGTAACTGACTAATGAGGAATCAGGATGATCAGTATGAGTCAATTGAGCCTACATTTGAGTCCATTCCACTGCTAGGTGGACTTTCTACTTCATACCGCCTTACTGATTTGAGCTTTGAGGAAAGGGATAAGGCGCATTATTACGTGTTGTTCAATTATGATGTCATTAAGCCGTACAAAAGGTGAGTCACTCAGTCTTATTTATTCTTATTATTTAGAAAGAATTTTATTACACCTAAATTTGTTCCTTATATTGTAGCAAACACAAAGAGGTCATAAGAGTAAAATACGGTGCTCTAAGTATGCAGAAAAAGAAAAATACATAGCAAAGAGTTTCTTGAGTGGTTCAAAGATCATGTAAGTGAATACATATTCCTGCCTTGTACACCCTATTTGAACATGTTTACTAATTAGATGTCATCTTCTTAGGTGTGGAGATTATCGCTCCGTGATGCGAGCCATGAAGTGCGTGCTCTTTTAATAGGACCTAATCATACCATATGTGAGTACAAACAGCTTGCCATTAATGGCTATAGGTTAAATATTCACAATCGAGGCATAAACATGGCAACACAAAATAGTAGCATGATGTTGAGTGTCACCACTGGGTGTTATGTTAGCTCGAGAAATTCACAGCCTCGTACGGAGGATCTGAACTATTATAGGATTGTGGAGAGATAGTCATTTTGGACTACTATTCTAAAGAGAGGGTTGCATTGAGGAAATGCGATGGTTTGATACCTTATCTCAGTCAGGGATGAAGACTGATGAGTGTGATTTTACTCTCGTCAACATATAACACCATCTCCATACTGAAGAGCCGTAAATATGTACCTCCAAGCTAGTCAAGTTTCTACGTTAGTAATCCCTTGGAGCCTTAATGGGGTATTATTGTGAGGATGGTGCCTAGGCATATCTTTGATAATACCGAAGTTGATAACGATGTTGGATCATGCATACAAAATATTCTCTAGGATAAAACTTATCTGGTGTTGTCGAGATCACAGATACATTTGTCAGAAGCGATGGTGATGTCCATATTGTAGATGCCAGTAGACGATGAGTTCAATATCTTGGTATAGATGTTAGTATTTATTTATTGATGCTCTATTAATATTATTGTTCAACAACATATTATATTTGTTAATATTTATTAATATTGCAGGTCATAATGGCACCGAAATACCATCTAGCTTTCACCTCTGTCCCTTGACGGGCTATGTGGAGCTCCACATCTAAGCTGCTACCAGAGCATACTCCATCCACCTCCGCATTGGCTTTGGCTTCGCAGGCACATACTCTTCCTACTGACACATCAAGCCTCCACTAGTAGCCACGACTCCGGCACATACTCCACCCACCGATGAGGCTCCACCAACATCCACATCGCATGATCTCAATGAGAGTAGATTTTTATTATATTATTTATTTATTTATTTATTTATTTATTGTATAGTTATTGCATACTCTTATATATTCGTAATATATTTTATTGCAGGTACATCATCCAATAGAACCTTTCATGGTCCCACATGCATGCCACATATGTGGAACTGCCAGCATCAGGTTTTGGTGGAGTACGACGTGGAGGGGAGGCCAGTAGGGGAGACCACGTGGGAGATGCATTCTTTTTCGATGCACTTATGAGGCAGTCCGACATCATTCTTGTACTTTCATAGACTGACGATTAATGGATGCTAGTGTCAAGGATCGGATATGGGAGGAGATTTGGGTAAGTGTATTTTATATATATTTATGTGATATGTTTACACTATGTTTGATTAGAATAATTTTGTAACTAACTTTTAATAGCTTTGTGTAGAGGAGGTACAACTTCTCAGATCATGAGAGGGCTCGAGATGTCCGACTGCAGAAGATTAGAGAGTTATACCAGAACAATAAGGTCACGCTCCATAAAGGATGGCTAGATCACCGTAGGGCATAGAGGAGGAGCTTATTCCTTGGATCTAGGACTATCCCTCGAGTATGTGGGAGGAGATGGTCAAGCATTGGAATAGTCAGGAGTTTCAGATTTAATTTGTAACATATGAATTTTTCATTATACTAATAATTGTATTTGATTTTAACTTATATGATTTAAATACTTTTAGGCTATATCTCATCAGAGCTGTGAGACCAGGCTGCTCAGGAGTACATGCACACTCTTGACCGTGAATCTATGACCAGTCATGTACAAAGATAGCTAATAAATTATGACCCTTTAGTTTACAAGTTATTGAATTATTGTTTTTGCATGTTTCTAACAAGCTGCATGATTGATTGTAGTAGCTGATGAGAGAGGGAGTGATGCCCAACTGTAGCGCCATCTTCCGTTTGAGTCTTCGGATAAGAAGGGCAGGCTAATGAATGACGTGATCAGAAAGATTTTTGTGAGTAATAATGGCATGTTATAGCATTTCTTATGATACACTCATTTTGCTTTGACAATGTATGTAATTGTTTAAGATTTTATTTGAATTTGCAATTGCAAGAGCAGTTAGATGTGCTTGGGAGTGAGGGCCCCGAGTGGTCTGGCCCCCATGACCATCTGTCTTAGATCTTGGGACCTGAGCACTTTGAGAGGATTCGTTGTAGGTCCGGACATACGCTGACTAGCTACTGGTCTGATGCGAGCGTCTCCTCACATATTTTCGGGATCATCAGCTGGAAGCAACTTGATGAGGTCTTGATGCAGGCATTTCAGGCTCAAAAGTGCGCATCTCAAGCTGAAGGACGTACAGACCAGCTATAGAGTGTCATGTTCGCTATGGTGACACAGCTCTCCACTACTCTTGAAGCTGATTTTTCGAAGTTTCAAGATATATTGGCTAGCTGTTCAGCTCCAGCCCCTCCAGCTTCTACTACAGCCCCTCCTGCTCTTGCTACAGCCCCTTTCGATCCTGTTTTAGCCCCTTCCGATGATGACGAGATGCTTAGAGAGAAAAATTTTGATTTGGCTGATTTTTTATGTATTTTATGTTTATTTAAGAATATTGTAATACAATTTGAGTATTTGAGAAATATTATACTTGTTATTGAGTTTATATGAAATTTTGACTCTTGTAAGTTTTAGTTTGAGTAATTATATATTGAACTGCGTTTATCACATAGAAAAGGACAAATTTACGCTATTAGTTGACCAGTAACTGGTCAACAGGCTATAGCAGTAGTTGCACAACTGCTGCTGTAGTTGTGCCAACCGCTACCGTAATTCTGTGCCAACCACTGCCATAATCTATAACAGCATTTGATAAACAACTATCGTACATCTATAGCAGCAGTTATACAATCGTTGCCATAATTTAACATATGACAGTAGTTTCCTAACCGCTTCTATAGATAGGCTATAGCAGCGGTTGGAGAACTGCTGCTATAGCTTCTATAGCGGTGGTTGGAAAATCGCTATTATATTGATTGCTATAGCAGCGGTTGAATAACTACTGCTATACCTTACATATAACAGCGGTTGCAACAACCACTGTCATAGATCTACGGCGACGGCAATAGTGACAGTGGTTGTGGAACTGCTGTCGTAGGCTATGGCAACGATTTTTTAAGATATGACAACGGTTTGGAACCACTGCCGTAGTCCCATTTTTAGTAGTGATCCTGGCACGATAAGCCTGTGAGAGGGTCTCCTTGGAGGATTTTATGAGAACTTTTGTAAGGATTGTACTTCTTATCGAGAAAGAAGTTGGTGTATGAGAGTTGTGAGTGTGTGATCTCCTCTTATACTTGTTATTTTCTCTCATAGTAAAACTTGCATGCCCCATGAAGGTAAGCCTTAAGCTGATCCATGTATTTAATTATATCTTTATTTATCTTTTTTTTCTGTTGCGGTGTCGACACTGTCACTGGCATTGAGATCTTAGATGGAGGATCCATATTTCGCACTTGTGAGGGATCTTTCCCAACAAACTAATTATGAGAATATAATGAGGTTCCACTTCATGCACAAGGTGATTTTATGCACATAAAAAGATATAGAGTTAGTAGCCAGATATAAACCAAATCATGAACAAGCACTGTGACAGGAGAAAACGGCAGTATTACGGGCCCTCAATGACATGACACAATCAACATCCTATTGGAAAAAACAATAGAGCATGCCTTCATCTCTTGTGTTGGAATCAAATTCATTTTCACAAGATAGTGATACTATTGTAATCTCACCCAGTAACCCATTTATTATTGGTGGATGTCTGGCCAGGATATCACCTCCCAAGACCTTTTCGATACTGCGCGATGCAGCAGGAAGAAAGAAGAAACAAAATAAAAAATAATCAAAATATGTGGATCAGCCACCAAAGGGATCGCCTCTATGAGGCATGCAAACTTCACTATGAAAAAAAATTTTATAAGAGGAGATCTCATCCTCAACCCTCGTACATCCAATTTTTTTCTCACAGAAAGTTCTCTCACAAAAGCTCTCTCTCTTAGAAGACCCTCCTGAATCCCTGAAGCGACCGCTATCTGCTGTCCAGGAGCCTCCTTGAAGCTCCTTCTTTCTCAATCACACGGCTCTCTCTCTTCTTCTCGGGTTTTCTGGGTTTCCACATGACCTCATGAAGAGTCGAGCCACCACTTGAGTTCTTCCATGAAAAGCCAAAACCACCACACACCCTCTCTTACTGTTCCCAGGTCTTCATAGGCTTAAAAACCCTTGTTAGATTAGTATTAGGACTCCTAAACCAACCTAAATTAAGCCTCAAGCCATTGGATCATGACCGCAAGCCACCAGAGCCATCCGATCATGACCGATCCACGGAATAGTACCGTGGATCATGCGAAATGCGTGGGAAACATCCACGCGGTCCATAGACCCGATCGTGGACCGTCCGGTCCACGGTGGATCAAGAAATCAGGCCCAGCGGTGCCTGGGCCTGGGTTGGCCTGCGCGCGTGGGCCGCGCCCGCTCCTAGGCCCGGGCCGCGCCCACGCGCGTGCCTGGGCTGGGCCACGTGCCTGGGCTGGGCTGCATGCCTGCACCTGGGCCAAGCGCCCCACGCTGGGCCACGCCCTACGCACCTAGCCCGCGCACTGGGCGGCGTCCTGCCACCTACGGCCACACCGCCGCTGCTGGCCATCAGCGGTCCTCCGCCACCTTAGGTTGCGTGCCGGCTTCAAAGTACATATCTTCTTTGTTCGAGCTCCATTTGGGGTGTTCTTGGTCTCGTTGGACTCTTTTTCGTCACAAACCTCATTGTGGACTCAATGTGGACCGAATCTTGAGGTATCAAATTCTAACAATCTCCAACTCGATTCGATATTCGACCTCCTAACTCCGAGAGCTTTTGGATCTCCTCGCCCCCATGCCTTGGGCAATCGCCTGCTGATCATGGATGGGCAAACATGGGAGTCGAGCCAGACTGCTCGATCCCATCTCCGTCGTATGCTGTGCTCCTCCTGATCTGAGACCTGCTCAGGGTATTGTCCTACAGCAATAGGAATCTCATCTTGCGACGTCACCTCTCGTCCTCTCGAGTCTCCTGTCTCATGCCCGATCCACCTCCACCTGAAGCTCCACCTTGTTTTGGGCTCCACCTGGCTCTCGAAGCTCCACCTCGCACTGGGCTCCCCGTCAGATAATAATGTTCTCTGCTCCCCTTCTTCCCCTCCAGCACAATCTTATCGCCATGAAGCATCTTCAAGATTCCTCCACCGGCTACCGTCCTGTAGCCTCTCGAATCCAGTTTGCTCAGTGAATAAGATTTTGCCTGAAATCGGGTATATATCAGACCTCCCCCAATCTCCTCACTGCACCGTCATGTGTCCTCCAGCTAACCATCCCAATGCCTCTGATCGCACAGCTCGATCTATCCGACAGATATACAGTGCCCTCACTGTTCTACAGAGAGTCAAACTGCTTCTCTCTGCAACATACATGATAGGGGCATGCAGAATCTAATATCCATTACAGGGAAGAAGTAGATACCTCGTCAGATATCTCCAGGACATCTCCAACTGAATCGCTGTCAGCCATCGCTACAGCAACCATCGTCTGATTTTTGAGTTGAGGACAATCTTTAGCTAGATGCCCCAACTCCTCACACTGGTAACACCTGATTTTGCTCAAGTCCCTCTTGGACTTGGACCACCCTCGTTGCGATCTCCTGTTGCTCCATCTACCGCCTCCTGCTCCTTCAGAAACCATCAAAACTGAGCTACCACCATCTGAGCTCAAAGCTGGATTCTCTCTCCTGAGAATCTTGTTCTGGAGTATCACCGCGGTGACCTCATCCATCTTGATGGTGCTCTTCCCTACTAGAAGAGCAGTCACCAAAGATTCATACGAAGGGAGAAGCGACGCTAGCAAAACCAGCACCCTGATCTTCTCCTCAACATTCTCACCAATGCTAAAGAGATCGGTGAGGATCTTCTGGAAGTGGCTTAGATGCTCCTGCATGCTCTGTCCCTCAGTCATCCACAGCTGGTAAAACTGTCTTCAGAGAAAAGAGTGTTAGTGAGAGACTTCGTCATGTACAACTCCTCGAGCTTCGACCACAGCACCGTCGGAGAAGTCTCATTCAGCACATGGATCACCACCTCATCCGCAAGGTACATGCAGATGGTACTCACCATCTGCATCTGTAGCCATTTCCAATCTCGCACCTCCATAGTGGTCGATTTCTTATCGCACAAGAGAGCATCAATCAACCTCTGTTGGATGAGCACGTCCTTCACCCTTGCCTGCCACAAGGAGAAATTGCTCTTACCATCAAATTTGTTGATCTCCATCTTGATTGTTTTTGTCTTCTCCATCTTCAGTCTTGCTCACCACCGCTGCAATCTGCATCCTTGTACTGCCTCACTTTGATACCACTTGTTGGGTGGATGTTTGGTCAGGACACCACCTCCCAAGACCTTTTCGGTTCTGCACGATGCAGCAAGAAGAAAGAAAAACAAAACAAAAATAATCAAAATATGTGGATCAACCACAAAAGAGCTCATCTCCATGAGGCATGCAAACTTCACTATGAAAAAAAATTTTACAAGAGGAGATCTCACCCTTAACCCTCATACACACAATTTTTCTCTCACAGAAAGTTCTCCCTCATAAAGCTCTCTCTTGGAAGACTCTCCTGAACCTCTGAAGCGACCGTTGTCCGCTATCCAGGAGCCTCCCTGAAGCTCCTTCTTTTCTCGATCACACGGCTCTCTCTCTCTTCTTCTCGGGTTTTCTTGGTTTCCATGCGACCTTGTGAAGAGCCGAGCCACCACTTGAGTTCTTCCGTGAAAAGCCAAAACCACCACACACCCTCTCTTACTGTTCCCAGGCCTTTATAGGCTTAAAAACCCTTGTTAGATTAGTATTAGGACTCCTAAACTAACCTAAATCAAGTCTCAAGCTGTTGGATCATGACCGCAAGCCACCAGAGCCGTCCGATCACGATCGATCTATGAAATAGTGCCGTGAACCATGCGAAATGCATGGAAAACGCCCATGCGGTCCACAGACCCGACCGTGGACCGCCCGATCCATGGTGGACCAGGAAA
>KE506084.1:100619-113348 GCA_000441515.1 Elaeis oleifera
TATATATATATATATATATATATATATATATATATATATATATATATATATTTGAGTAGATAATCAGAAAAGAATCTCCCTTCATCTTTATTCTTAAGGGTGGGTGTAGCACGCTCGTCTGGTTGTAGGGGTGGGTTGTTACATAGGTGGTATCAGAGCAAAGATTTATGATTTTATGAGGATTATAATAACTCAAGGTAAATGATCATTTGGAGACTGTGGCATGGATAGAATCGAGACTTCAGATTTGATCACTAGGGATGTAATGGAATAGTATGAGAACTTAAGGGTATGATTATTAAGGATGGACAATTTATGGGATTTGTTCTAAATTTATGTTTCAATTATTTGAGGTGTGCTTAATTAATTTCAATTTTATTCTAATAGTATTCTTCGCCTCAAGAGCATTCTAGAAAAAAATTTAAGAGAATAATATTAGATGTCTTATTTAAAATTTACGTATTATTGGGGTTATCTTAAAAGTTGGTAAATTTGATTATGTAAATTACATCTTGTAGGAAGATGGAGCCGATAAGATCAGGATTTGGTGGAGGACAACTACTCCCAGATAGGGGTAGGGTCCGAGGTCAGGGTAAACCCAGAGGAATTTGTAGGGTGGTCAACCTCATAGAGCATCATCTTATCCAGTATTCTTTGCCCCGAGAGTTGAGCCCGAAGATTCATAGTTACATGAGCATATGTATGATACTCCACCTATTACCCCAGCATCACCACTAGTAGTACAGGTACAGGCACCCATTATAGAACTACAGGAATTGGTAGGCACAATTACTCAGGTGGTGATTGCTTCTGTAACTTCTATTCATAGTGTACGATCTCAAAATTTAAATAGCAAAAAGAATTTTGAAGAGCTAGAAAGTTGGGGGCAAAAGAATTTTCAGATACTACAGACCCGATGGAGGCAAAAAATTGGATCCAGAAAGTGAAGAGTGTTTGCATTAATAAAAGTACTGATGAGCAGAGGGTGACTATTGCTACTTTTCTTTAAAAGGTTGGCTCAGCATTGATAGAATCTTATGTCAACAAACAGTCGCAATATTATGTTATTCTTAAATAATTTTAGAAAAAAATTTTATCAGCAATATTACTCAGTGGTATATCAGGATCAAAAGAGGAGAGAGTTTCTCAATTTGACATAAGGAGGATTGACAGTTGCTAAATATAAACCGAAGTTTGTTGAGTTGTCCCACTTTGCTCCAGCATTTGTTATGGATGAAAGAAAAAATGTCGATTATTTTAGGATGGGTTGTGTCTTGAGATCAAGGCAAAATAAGGATGCATAATTATAGTAATTTTGCAGAGCTAGTTGTAGGAGCTAGTAGGGTAGAGAAAATTGAAAAAAAAATTATGATCATAGGCAGAAAGAAGGTAAAGAAGTATGCAAGATTTTTCCTAGGTATAGAAGAAAGTCAGCTATAAAAAAAACTAATATTTTTAGGCGGCGCAGTTAGAATTTCAGAATACCAGTAGAGTTAGGCAGGAGTTCTTTACTTCCATTAGCCTAGAGCAAGAAAGGTTGAGCAAAGGTTGGTATCTCAGCCTATAGGAAGCAGGATGTGAGGAGGAGTTAGAGGATGTTACCGATGTGGACAAATGGGTCATCGGAGGAGGAATTATCCCAATAAGGCTCCAACTAAAGGTCTCCCATCAAGGTCCAATACTTCATTAGGATTTCAGACCAAGGGTGACAATTATATTATGAATGTACAAGCAAATAAAGTGGAGACTGGTACCAATAAGCAAGATGTTATATCAGCAAGATCAAATGTTAAAGCAAGAATGGCAACAGATGGTGCAGGCTACTCTTGATGAGGAGTCAGGTATGATATCTATAACTGGATGAATGATTATATATATCTATAAGGAGCTTAAGGATAAATAAGAGTTTTGTATTTTAGTGTTTTGATCCCGTAGTATGTAAATTTTGAGGATGAAATTTCTTAAGAGAAGGATAAATGAAACATCTCGAATCATGAATTTGGAGCTAAAGAAATTTATTATAATTAGTATGATTAATGCATGTGCCCTAGCATATTAGTCATGTTATATGTAAGCAATAGTAATGAAGCTTAAATATAGTTGTTAGTTAAGAGAAAATGGTTGAGAAATTTGAGCAATAATGATGGCATTAGAATTTAATTTGGAGGTTATTAAACATGGAATAGATGATATTTTGAAGGATTCTTAAGATAATTCTAGTATGGGTACCAATTTTGAGGTATAAATTGATGATTTAATTCAATTTTGAACCCTAGGGGATTGAGTCGACTAAGTTTATGGTGGATCGGCTCAGTCATTGAAACAAAAAGCATATTAGAGAGAGAACTATTAGGGCTATAGGTTAGTCGATCTAGTTTATTTTGAGTCAGCTAAGTTGTGGATAGAGCCGGCTCAGTCTCAAGCTGAGTCGACTAAGCTATGGAAAATCTGAGAAATGAGATTTGTTCTGATGTTTAAAATTAATTTTAAATGATTTTCAAGGGACAACTCAGCAACTTCATGGTATAAATAAAGAAAGAAAAATCCTTGTAACAACACCTCAGCAGGTCTTTTATTTGTGGATTTTTCATGGTATGACATCGAGCAAGTTTTTCTTAAATTTATTCATATCTAAAAGTTATCTATCGGTTCCCTAGTTGTTGTTTTGCTTCCCTAGTAAAAATGGAAAACAATAGAAAGGGAGACTAAAAAAGGTCATACTCCTAGCCAAGAATCAAAGAGAGTTTAGCTGGAAAAGGGTGAATTAGTGGTAAACCCTTTGAAGGAAAACAGGATAGCTAACGGTGGGAAGAAGAAGAGGACTGCACTTGTGTTAGTAACTGTAGTGCTACAGCTAATCAAAGTAAGAATTTCAAACTCTAAATTGAATCTAAATTTAATTTTGAGTAATCATTATCAGATTTAGTGTTTTGATGAATTAAGCTATGGATTAGATTGGAATTAAAAGTAATATGCTGTTACCAAAATTCATTGAAACCAGCTGGAATTATTTTAGCCAATAGTTTGGAATTGGTATTAGTTAAACTTGGGATGAATTATGCAAATGAACCATAGCTGAATTGCTGGAGATTTCAAGATTTATGTTAGGGTTTAACTAACACTAAATAGAGCAAAGTAAGATGAAACAAAAGAAAGAATTAGAAGAAATAAAGGATAAGCATAGGCAAGCAAAGTAGACTAAAGTAAGAGCTAAAAAGAGTTAAAGAACAAGCATAAGGAAGTAAAGTATATGTTTCCTATTCATGTACCATGTTAATATTGTATTTATCAGTAATTACTAATGTTTTAAGAAAGGAAAAGAGCTTTTGAAGGGTGTTTGGATGAATCAAGCATCAAGTTAGTATTGTGGCTACCTTCAGGTGGAGGTCAGTGAGTGAAATTCATCTAACTTTGGTGTTTTCATTGTATTTTTATTATGAAAAAGGTTTATGTTGAAAGAAACTAGTCTTTTATTTACTACAGCTTATATACATATATGCAAGCATGGAAATAGGAATGGTTTCTTGACAGCTTATATATACATGTGTATGGTTTGAACAATATGACATTCATGGTTGAATTATGTGAAACAACTTACCAGCATCTGAGCTTTATCAAGCATATATATGTATATATATATATTAAGCTTGGATCGATACTCATTTGTTTTAGAATGTTTCAATTGGCTTAACAATTTTTTTTAAAGAATCATCATATTAAGCAAGATGCTGGTGAGGCAGGCTGCCCATGGGAGTGATCACCCGTGGGATGTGTTGTCGTCATGGTAAAGGACTTATTGATTTGGCAGGCTACCCATGGGAGTGATCACCTGTGGGATGTATTATCCAGATGGTGAGATGTGGCAAGCTGCCCATGAAAGTGGTTTACCTATGAGATGTGTTGTCCAAATAGTAGAATATGATAGGCTACTCATAGGAGTGATCCACTTATGGGATTATGTTGCCCACATAATGGTGAAATAAGGATGTGCCATGGCATAGTCATAGTTGATGGTAAATGGTTGCTTGTGTTTTAAGATGATCTTATATGGTTTATTTATGCTTAGTGTATAATTATTTGAAAGCATATCAGTATTGTGAATAATTATTATTATGAGCATTACAGCCATACTTTTCTATTTTTCTATTGTTAAATGACTCCTCACTCACTAGGATGAAAGTCTTATTATGTGGTTCTTCTCTTTTTCTTGACAGATTTGGTGTACCATAGCTCAGCCTAGAGGGGGCATTAGCAGTACTCCTGTTAGAAGAGGTGGCTCCTGTTAGCTTGTGTTATATGTTTTGAGCTATGTAAATCAGTAAAAGCCAAATGTAGTTTTAATGTTGGGTTATATATACAAAACCTAGTTGATGAATGAAAGTCCCAAGTTAGTTTGGAGAAATGATGGAGTTAACTGAAGCAATTGTGTTATCAGTTTAAGTTATTAATTGGATTTAAACATGAGCAGACTATTAAAGATGTTGATTAAATTGAGATACTTGAACTAGCAAGCTGGAGTTATTGATTGAGTTATATATATATTTGAGCAGATAATCAGAAAAGTAATCTCCCTTCACCCTTATTCTTAAGGATGGGGTGTAGCACGCTCGCCTAGTTGTAGGGGTGGGGTGTTACACTTCATAAGTATGCAACAGTCATTATGACCTGTAGTTCGCGATCTCGAGTCGGTGACATGACAAATTAATATGGTATCGAAGCATTAGTAGATAAATTACGACATATAGAATCAGACATGGGATGAATGTACATGCATAGACACATAGACATTGGGATGATAATTAATATTGATTGTGACAACTTAGAAACCTTAGATTTGATACAAGTACATTGATGGATATGAGTCAGAGTGTGCAGTGGAAGCATGATGATCTAGATCATCTAGATTATTTGGACATAGTCAGCAATATTGATTCTTTGAGTTAAAAGTTTATGATGGAAGACATGATTTGATATTTCTTAATAGGAGAAATTCATTGATAAGGAAAAGATAATATTTTTGATTTGGAACTATTTTGGGTGTCACATGTGATTTTCACAAGTATGTCTCCTCTCTATTATGTTAAAGAAATTTTTAACATCTTAAGTCTAAGATAAGTGGTCCATTGATTATTGATCTTGGATTTAGCATATTGAAACTTATAATTCTCTATCTATTAAAAAGGATGTGAGATTGTTTATCAATTTTAAATTTGTACTCGAATGATCATCTATTGATAAATAGTAAAGTTTATTTATGATCTTGTGATAGATCGATTAAGGCAAGTATAGATGTATTTCGATGAGGAACTTAATATCTTTATCTAGAATTAAGATGTTAATTTTGATTATAAGAAATGAGTTGTTCTGATTCAGATCAACTATTCAGGCATCAATTTTTTTTCTTCTGAAATGATTCAATCAAGAATTGGAATATCAAAATGTTTGAGGATAGATTTGAATAATGAATCGCAAGCCCGAAAAATTTTGAGAATGAAATTTTTTTTAGAGGAGAATGTAATACCCCTAATTTAGAAAAAGAAAAATTATTTCATGAATCTTAAAGCCTAAATCAGTTCACAAAAAAAAAGAAGAAAAAGGCCAGCACGTGCAGTGCATGTGCTAGAAAAATACATTGAAGGGGAAGCTGGGCACAAAACAGAACTCCTGAGTGAGTTCTTCCTTTCACGAATAAGGACTCTAATTTCGATTGGAAATTGAATTTTTCTCAACCTCAAACCCCCTGATTCGCCCTCTATATAGGGGATCAACCTCTCCCTCAAAGCAATCGTCGAAGGAAGTCACTGAGCAACCATCTTCTTCTTCCTTCTCCTCTCAAAAATCCATCGCTTGAAAACCCTGTGGCCATTGGAAATCAAAGGCATAAACCATGGAAAACAAGGTAATAATCTCTTAGCTTGTGATCTAATCTTCCTCCACATCCTTGTGAGTCCTGGAATCATGAATTTGGGATGAACAATTGCTAGAAATTCCTAGAAAAACCCAATTTTTGGTTTCCCCTATTTTTGCCGTGGCTGTTCTTGATCTTTCAATGCCATTTGGCCACCACCGATCACCAAACCTAGGTCGCCGTCACTACCATGACTTGCAACCATCTATATACTAATTTGACCATGATTTGATTAAATAACCTTGATTAGCCAATCAGATTATCAGACAGTGTCACCTGATTAGTCCTATTCCACCTTGTCAATTTTTCTCTCCTTTGGTGTTCTCTCTTTATGTGATTTATAAACCAAGTGAATCCATGAGGCATACCCAATTTTCAATTTAGTCCTAAGTAGAGTTTTGATTTGAAATTTTATTTTAATTTATTTATGAATTAAATTAATATAAGAATATAATTTTGAATAATAGATTCTGAAGAATCTCCTAAGATTAATCGATATGTTTATTCAGTATTTTGCATAAGGTTAGTAATAAACTATCTTCTTAAGATATTTATAATTATTTTAAAATAAATAATTATTTTTTAAATTATGCATGATTTATGAAACTATATTTTGAATGAAAAGTAATTTTTAAGATACCATGACTTATTGATTTATTATAGACTATGCATATGTTCAATGAAATTATGATATCTATATTTTATATTGCAAAAATGCTTTAATACCAATTGAATTTGTGCTCCCAATCTAACTATGTTCTGGATGCTATCAATGGAGGTTATATATTGATACTCTGAATCCTATCAATAGAGATTATATGTTGGTACTCTATTCTGGACCCTACTATAGGGATAAGTATGATCGTAGTTCAGACTGTTGAGTTATATGTGCTTTGTTTCGAATCTGATTTATGATTATGCATATAAATATAAAATTTAAAAAATTTAACTTACTTTGATTTATTATGGAATATATTCTTATATTTATTTATGGTATTTATTTTCAAACATCATATCTTATGACAATATCTAAAATATCTAATTGAGATATTCATTACTTACTGGATTATTAAGCTCATTATCCATCTCTTTATTTTTTCAGATTCAAATTCTTAATTATAGACATAGGTACTACTTTAGGAGTGGGTTAGAAATGAGAGTCGACAACATATATTTATATTTTTACAATATTATTATTTAAGATTTAATTGATGTAAGATCTTTTGAATATTATTGAAATTTTATGATTTTAGAATAAGTTAAAGTTTAGACTAAATTTATTATGAATTCTGCTGTCATTCATTGATATCATTTTTGAAATATCTTGCATGCTTATGAGGAGAGTTTTTTATAAGTATGTGATGGTTGCCGCGACCTCCAGCTTATTATATCAAGTTGAAGGTATGACAATAAATTTTATATAAATCAAAAATCAATTATTTACTTTCAAAATAAATTATAAAATATTTAAAAAAGATAGTTCATTATTTATCTCTGCAGAATACTAAATAGATAGATTCAATAAATCCTAAAAGTATCCTTCAAAATCTATTATTTAAAATATATTCTTCAAAAAATTATAGTGACACCTCTTGAACTTTGATCCATTTACAATTAGATGTCCAAAGAAAAAAGTTTCAAATGAACCCCAAACTTTAAAAACACTGTAAAGAGGTTCTGCTATCTGTTTCTATTAGGCAATGTTATGACATAAGGATAACCTGAGAGGTTAGATTTTATAAAATACCATAAGTTCCCTTCCCAAAAATTCCTTGGTTTTGATGCAAAGTGGTGGAGGAAAGAAGAGTCATGTGATTTGCATGTGACCATTATCTTCCCCCTTTTTTGCATTGGTCTCTATTCCCCATGAGACATAGAGAAGTGGAAAAGAAGAGGGAACAGAGAAGGCGGAAAAGAAGAGGGATGATGATATCGTGGAGGGAGAAAGAAGATGATATAGCAGAGGGGTAGAAAGAAATATAGATCGAAGGGAAGAGAAACCTAGACTATAATGGCTTCAAGCACTAGCAGGACTATACCTCCATCTGATGCTCCAGCCCAAACATCATCTTCTATTATGACTATGGGTTGAGGGCACACATGAAGTTGGAGTAAGCATAGATTCAATGTCTTATGCACCAGGCAAGACTGCACCAAATGAGCTAGTGCTTTTCTCCCACTCTTCTTGGAAGTACCAATATTCTTCTCCTCTATTTTATTGTCTCTTGTCAAAAAAGAAAGAAAGAAATTAAGAAAGAAAACTTCCCTCTTTCAACTTGAAACCATGATTGAGAATTAAAAGTATGGAGTTTGATTTCTTTGCAGGAGGAATCAGAGAGGAAGAGGTTCCTCATGATAGTTAAGGAGTGAAATCCCCAATCTCTGATAGCTTATGCACATGCCCTATTTCTATTGCTCATTTCTATTTTCCTCTATAGCCTGTGTATGTTGTGAAGATCCATAGATCATGGTTCCAAATAGGTCTTCACGGTTTGCATTACATCAAATCAAAAAAGAAGTCCCCAAATCTCCATGATTCTAAATGGGTCTTCTCACAAGTTTTTAGAATACCATACACCAGAGAAGATAGCAAAGAAATTAGGAGCAACAACAAACATAAGCAAAGAAAGGAGTCTCTTTTTATTACCATTCAAAAACCTCTAGCACATTGGTACTATTTCCCCCAGCAAAAATAGCTTACAGAAAATTTCATAATGGATTTCAGATTAAAGGAAAACTAAAACAGATGTACTCTAAAGATTAAAAGGAGGCATCTTTCATCTATATATCACTCAAACCATTTGCTGGGTTTAATCCCCAAAGGAAAGGCACATCCTTCTCTCTCTCTCTCTTAACCTCTACAGCAACACATATAACCAGACTCTTAAGGCAAAGAGGAGAAAGTAATCTAAATTGCCTAAAATTCCTAAACTTTCAACAAAAAAACCTTAAAAAATTCATTAAAAATGATACAGAAGGAATTTGTTAAGCTCTAAGAAGAATTAGAAAGGCAAAACTAATGAGCTCTCAGCCCCAAAATCTGATGTAGTGATAGAAGATTGGAGTTAAAGAGGAGAAATCCAAAGCTTTTGATCTCTTCTCTCTTTAGAGGAAAAGGGAAAGGGTGCTTCCTCTTTCCTCAAAGCTCCTTTTTTGGGGATAGTGAGGTGGGATAGTAGGGTGCTTCCTCTATCCTAAAGGCTCTCGATCATGGTTCTAAATGGGCCTTCACGGTTCCCATTACATCAAACAAAAAAAAGTATTGGTTAATATCCCATAAACAAAGTATCAATTAAGGTAATATGATAGCATTTTGGTCATTTTATCTTTTTTTGTTAACATTGTTAAGATGGAGAAAGATAACTTGATCTCTTTGCAATGATTTAAAATTTTTGGGTCCATTACTTTTAAACTTTTGGGATCAAAGTGTAAATAGAGGAAAGTTAAAGGGGTGTCGTTGTAATCTTTCCTATATTCTTCTATCAATTTTAAGCCACAACTAGTAAAAATCCTAAATTCCGACATTCTCATTAGGCTGACAAAAGCAGCAGCATCCAACATCCTAGTCGGTCCAACCAAGATAATTTTATTTGATCATGATTATACTAGGTTATAGATAGTTCAACAGGGATTAATGGTGATCAAGTCTATTAGTGCCTAAAAAATCAAAGTGTAGATCGGTACATTGATTGGTAACCAAGGGTCAATTTGATCAAATAGCTTCATTTATCTAGGCTCACTTAAGATATAAGGATTTAATAGAGATTAACAAGGATCAGATTTTGTAATGCTCGATAAAAGCTCGGATGGCATGGATATATTATCCAACTAACAGATGGTTCAAAATCCCCTGCCAGAATCAACTCGAACTCAAAGCAATAAGGCTTGCTATATCTTTCACTCGGTTCATAGATCAAGTAAAGAGATGATCAGACGAGAGAAAAATTAATAAGATAGAATATGACAATCAGGCAACACTATCCAACATCTCAATCAATCCGATTAGGGCAATTTAATGAAATCATGCTTAAACTAGTATACAAATAGTTCAATAAAAATCATAGATGATCAAATCTAATGGTATCGAGGTCTGACCAAGATGGATACTGGTACACTGTTCGACGATCGCTGTTCAGGATCTTTCACTAAGCTTGATCAAAATCATCAATAGAAAGTCCTTCACTGAACTAATCTTAGAGAGAGAAAACTTCATAGGGAGAGAAAAGTAATTCTAAAGTGAGAACATATTTAGAGAGAGAAAGTAGAGAAAACTAGAGAAAGTGGAGACAAAAAGTAGAGAGAGAGCAAGTGAGAGGAAGTAGGAAGAGAGAGAACTCTAACTCTTTTTCTTCTTTTTTTATTTTTTCTTTTTCTTCTTCTTTTTTTTTTTTTTTCTTTCTTCTTCCTCACGATTTCGGGGTGAAACAGAAGATTCTACTTGAAGCCCCTTCTCCTCAAACCCAAGCAAAATCTTATTGGAAGATGGTGGCTGAGGATATGGTCCACAGTAGTGTGGCCATGGATCCCCGATCCAGCAATCAACAGGGACGAACGGAATCGGAAGAACCCATAAAAATGATAGAAATAGGAAAAAGTCTAGCACAAAATAGAGCATTAATAAGTATAATAAATATCCCAATAGAAGCATCAAAACATATACTAATTGATTTTATTTCTTAAGAATTGATACTTTTGCTTGTGTTTTTTAGGAAGGATGACTGCCAATGCAACGAGCCCAATTTGCCGGTTGAAAGAGAGAAATTTGGATGCAAATTGAATTCAAAAAGGCCCAAAAACCAGCCCAAAATCCAAGCCCAAGCCGTTCGGTCCACCACGATCCACAGGGCCACCGCAGTCCATGAAACAGCAGGCGCGGTCCACAGCACAGGACACGGTCTACTGTGCGGTTTATGAGCCAGTGCATACCAGATCTTCACACGGCTCACGAGAATAGCATTCTCAATCTTTTTTCATAACCTATGGGCAAGTGGCTCTCTTCTTCACGATCAGATGGCTCCAAGCGATCCTAGGCTTGATCGGACGGTCGAGATTAGTGGACGGCTGAGAGAAGAAGTCTGGGTTGGATTTTTTGCATGATCCGATGGCTATCATTCAATCTAGTGAAAGATCTGATGGTCAGAATAATGCCGACCTGATCTGGATGCTGATGAGCTTGATTTGGGCCGTTAGATCGTGAACGGACGGCGGGCATGGTTAGAAGAGTTTGAACATGATTAAAAGTCCGATTCTTACTCAATTTCAATCCAATTTTGGTCTATAAAAAGAGGAGACTGTGGACCATTGAAAAGAGAGCGGAGGCAACAGAAGCAGGGCAATAGAGAGCAAAGCAAGTGGTAGCAAGCAAATTTTATTTTTTAGATATTGTTTTAGGCTTGGGAAAAAGAGGAGAATATGAAGGAAGTGATGAATATCTCTATGTCTGGCTAGACTCCTCCAACACAAAAAAATGATGAAGCCCGTAAATGGATTCTTATTTTCTTTTTGTATTTAATTTTATATAGTAAAATTATATTTTTATTTTATATCTTTTCATTTTCTAAGGTATTAATCTAGTCTGCATGGCTTATACCCTCTACAGATGTGCCGTGATCTCCAGATACGATACATACCTAGGAGAGATAGATCGTAGTATGTTAGACTAAATCTTATATCTTATAATTAGATTTAGATAGTTTATACTCCAAACGGATGAGCCATAATCTGTGGATACGGTCTGTATCCTTTAGAGATAAACTATACTAATACCCTAATCACAAGTATCATTATTGTAATATAAAAAAAATAAAATCTATTTTGCATGGTGGATTCGAAATTTTTGGGTTGTCTCTTTGACTTGCTTTTCTTCATAAATTATTTTCAACTTACAATTTAATTCTCACTATTTTATTTTAAATTCTTTCATAATCAATTCTCTTTATTACTTCTTCATAAATAATTATCCTAAATCTCTGAGGATACGATTCTGACTTGTCCTATCTATATAGTTTGACTAGATTTTATTTTTGACCACCTACGATAGTGATCAAATTTGACGCCATTATCAGAGATCTAGGCATGATTGTTTTTTTCGAAAAACAAAATTAGCTTTCTTTAGTTTATTTGCTTTCTTAGTTAATTTCTTTAATTATTATTGCTTTATTTTAGTTGCCTTATTTTGTAAATTATCTTTTATTCTTGTTAGCATAAATATATAAAATTAAAATTAAAATTAAAAAATTAAAAACTTTCAAATTTTTTAGGACATCTTGCTTTCTTTGCATAGCATCTTCATAACACATTTTAAGGGCACAAATCCTAAACAAGATAAGGTGGAGATTTCATCATCCTTTCTTGACCCACAAACCACAACCCTATATTGTGCATTAATCTAAACCTTAACTTAAAATCAATTAGACGTTAGCTCCTAAGGACTCTCGAGCTCAATAGGACAAGAGCCCCTAAGAGTTGGATTGTATTAGGGTAAGTCAGTTTAACTGGTGTCTAAGAAAAGTGGTTCAGAGATAAGATCTCAAAGAAAGGTGGTTATTTAATTGATTCTGTTCACTTATCTAGCTAATTTAATTGATGTCTAAGGAAATAATGGTGGGACCCCACTAATCTTATACTTATTGTTAGAATTATGTTCCAAAGTTAATCGTCAGCCTATTGATGGTTGTGCTTATTATTATAATTGTATATAAATTATTGAATTAATAAATATTATTTGATTTTTTATCGTTGTGTATATCTTATTTGAACTCCTATTATGTGATGAAGTCCTTAGGACTATTGATTCGATATAGGAGGATATATCATTAGTT
>KE506084.1:127061-138918 GCA_000441515.1 Elaeis oleifera
GTCCAAATGAAGCAAATGAGTTAGTACCGACCAGAGTCCAAACTGGATGGAGAGTCTGTATTGATTATAGAAAATTGAATACGATTATAAGAAAAGACCATTTTTTCTACCATTCATTGATCAAATATTGAAGAGATTAGCCAGACATAAATTCTATTATTTTCTTGATTGATACTCCAGCTACAACCAAATTTTATAGTACCAGAGGACCAAGAGAAGACCACGTTTACATATCCATTTGGAACTTTGCCTATAGATGCATGCCCTTTAATTTATGTAATACTCCATCTACTTTCCAAAGGTGCATGATCAGCATCTTTCTAACATGATCGAGAGATTTCTAAAAATATTTATGGATGATTTTTCACCTTTGGCTCCACCTTCTTCGAGTGCCTACATCACTTAAGACTAGTCTTAGAAAGATGTAAGAAAAATACTTAGTACTTAATTGAAAAAAATATCAATTCATAGTCAAAGAAGATATAGTACTTGACCATGTTATCTCAAAGAAGGGCATTGAAGTGAATAAAGTCAAAGTTGACCTGATTGCAAATCCTTACTATCCAAATCAGTCAAAAAATCTACTTATTTTAGGACATGCTGGCTTTTATAGGAGGTTCATAAGAATTTCAGTAAGATAGCTCCATCATTGACCAATCTTCTTGCTAAAAAAGTCAAATTTGACTTTACTTCTGAGTGCCTCAAGTCCTTTGAGCATCTTAAAAAGGCACTGACGTCCGCACCCATCATTCACCCATCTGTCTGGACTCAACCCTTCGAACTCATATGCGATGCATCTGATCATGCCATCGGAGCCATTCTAGGATAGAGAATTGATAAGCTGCCATGAGTCATTTACTATGTAAATAGGACCCTTAATAACGTGCAGCTTAACTACTCTACAATTGAGAAAGAGTTCTGAGCTCCATCAGATCAGATTTGACTATAGAATATGCAAAATCGTAGATCTTCGATCATCCTGAAAAGTTTAGATCTTATTGGTTGGATTACACATTATTGTATACACTGATCACTTAGTCATTAGACACCTCTTGTCAAAGAAGATGCCAAGGCACACCTGATCCGATGAATTTTACTTCTTTAAAATTAACTTAAAATCAGAGACAAAAAGGAATAAAAATATAGTAACTAATCACCTGTCCCAATTGACAGTTGCACCCTCTAATGAACCATCAATAGAAGAGCCTTTTCCTGATGGATAACTCATGTCCGTGATCATAGAACCATAGTACGTTGATATTGTCAATTACTTAGCCACGGATAGGATTTTCTCTCATTGGACCACTTAGAACAAACATAAACTTTTTTCCAAGTAAAGTATTTTATTTGGGACGATCCATATCTATTTAAATAATATTCTGACCAAATCATTAGAAAATATATTCTGGATCATAAGATCAAAAGCATCCTGTCCTTTTGTCATGACCAAACTTGTGGTGGCTACTTTAGATCCAAGAAGATGGCCACAAAAGTTCTTCAATCTGGATTCTATTGGCCCAATCTATTTAACAACGTATATGAGCACTGCAAAAGCTACGTTAGGTGTCAACAAGTAGGATGGATCACAAAAAGAGATATGAACATTAAGTCCGATTCTAGTTGTTGAGATTTTTGATGTGTGGAAAATCGATTTCATGGAACCATTTCTAAAATCTTTTGAAATAAATATATCTTAGTGGCTATTGATTACATGTCCAAATGGATAAAGGCTATGCCATGTAGATCGAATGACAGCAAAATTATTATCAAATTCCTAAAAGAAAGCATCCTCTCTCATTTTAGAATCCCTAGAGCCATTATAAATGATTAGGAAACATATTTTTGTAATCGATCCTTTGCATCCCTAATGAAAAAATATAACATCACCTATAAATTGGCCACACCCTATCATCCACAAACTAGTGGGCAAGTAGAAGTTTCAAATTATCAAATCAAATAAATTTTAGAGAAGGCTGTGAGCACCAATAGAAAAATTGATCATTGAAGCTAGTGGATGCTCTTTGAGCATATCGCACTGCCTTCAAAACCAATTTAAAAATATCTCTTTATAGGATTGTGTTTGGTAAAGTATATCACTTGCCAGTCGAGCTTAAGCATAGGGCTATGTAGGCCATCAAAAAGTTGAATATGGACTTAGATGAGGTCGGAGGCTAGAGGAAACTACAGATTGATGAACTTGAGGAGATTAGAAATGAAGCCTACGAGAATGCAAAAATCTACAAGGAACGAACTAAAGCTTTTGATGATCGAGCAATTCTTAGAAAATCATTTACACCTAGTCAAAAGTTTTTATATAACTCTAGGCTATATTATTTTTGAAAACTAGGTCTAGATGGACAGGGTCCTTTTAGTAAAGAAATTTTCTCATATGGGGCTATAGAGATTGAGAATCCAAGTAATGGTGCCATTTTGAAAGTTAATGGACAATGATTGAAACTATTCTTGGAGTTGTCTACTAAAGTTGTGGAGGAGGACATGGTTCTCCATGAGCCTATTTATAGTGACTAATTCTGTATCAAGGGTTTAGTCCGACTGAAGATTTTAAATTTAGCACTTTTTGAGAGGCATCTCAAACTTTTTATTTTTTTTCTAAACTTTATTTAGTAATTTTATTTTTATTAGAATAATGGACTGCTCTGTATAGAAGTACCTCTCGATAAATGACTATACTTAGTCTAGATGGTATCTCTCTTTGTTTTATTTATCTGTCTCTAGTTTATTTCCTTACTCCATTGAGGATAATGAAAATTAAGTTGGAGATCGAGGGTAATAATTTTTAAAAAATTAAATCCTTGAATAAGTAAATAATTAGTGTTTAGATACACAATTACCATAGATTTGAGTTGAATTAAGTAAATTTTAAAACAGTAATTGATGTTCATCTAGAAAATTCTTGAGACACCAAGGGATCAAGTATTAAGAAAATCTAATAAATGATTAAATCTAGAACATAAATCATTCTAGCATTTCTAACTCTTCCTACTAGAATCAAAGAAGAGTTTATTTTTATAAGCATAAGAAAGTATCTATACATTCCTTCATAAATATAAAAAATAAAATAAATTTTGAGTATTTTCACCAAGTAACTGGGCCTCTTTAACTTAGGAAGCATTAAGTCTAGCATCAAAAATAAAAATATGAAAGAATTTTATCTTTTGAAAAAAAGAAGAGGCAAGTTCTAAATATTGATCTCCCATCAAGTAACTGGACCTCTTTGCCTCGAGAAGCATTGATGTTCATGTCAAAAAGTAGGCAATGTGAAGATACCTCTTTACGAAAAAAAAAAAGAAGAAAGGAGGAATAAGAGTTACTTTGCACTTACTTGTATTAAAGTAGACAATTTGGAGATAAAAGTAGGAATTGATCTAGAAAAGGCTTGAAAACAATTTTTGTTCTTTATTTAACTATCATATTAGTGAGTATTAATACCCCTATGATGTATTTCAACAATGTTCTTCTGAATATCAATGGACTATTTAAAAAATTACTTGATAAAATATCCATTTCAGAGCACGACGGTATCTAACACTAATTCTTTCTTTATACGAGGACAAGCAAAGCTTAAGTTGGAGGGTGTGATAAGCATAATAAATATCCCAATAGAAGCATCAAAATATATACTAATTAATCTTTATTTCCTATAAATTGATGCTTTTGCTTGTGTTTTTTAGGAAGGATGATCGCCAATGCAACAAGCCCAATTTGTAAGCCCAATTTGTCAGTTCAAAAGGAGAAAATTGGATGCAAATCAGACTCAAAAAGGTCTAAAAACCAATCCAAAATCCAAGCCCAAGCTATTCGATCCACCACAGTCCACAGAGCCACCACAGACCATGAAACAGCAGGCGCAGTCCACAGCACAGCACACGATCTACCACGTGGTTTATGAGCTAACGCATGCTGGGTCTTCACACGGCTCACAAGAATAGTGTTCCTGATCTTTTATCACTGTGCATGGGGTAGGCGGCTTTCTTCTGTGCGATCAGACAGCTCCAAGCGATCCTAGGCTTGATCGGACGGTCGAGATTAGTGGATGGCTGAGAGAAGAAGTCTGGGCTGGATTTTTTGTGCGAGCCAATAGCTATCATTCAATCTCGAAAAAGATCTGACAGCCAAAAATGATGCCGACCTGATCTGGGTGCTGATGAGCTTGATTTGGGCCGTTAGATCATGAACGGACAGTGGGCGTGGGTAGAGGAGTTTAAACGTGATTAAAAGTCCGATTCTTACTCAATTTCAGTCCAGTTTTGGTCTATAAAAAGAGGAGACTACAGACCATTGAAAAAAGAGTGGAGGCGACGGAAGCAGGGCAACAGAGAGTAGAGCAAGTGGCAGCAAGCAAATTTTATTTTTTAAATATTATTTTAGGCTTTGGGAAAAAGAGGAGAATATGGAGGAAGTGACGAAGATCTCTATGCATGGCTAGACTCCTCCAACCCAGAAAAATGATGAATCTTGTAAACGGATTCTTATTTCTTTTATATTTAATTTTATGAATAAATTATACTTTATTTCATATCTTTTTATTTTTTGAGGTATTAATCTAGCCTGCATGGCCTATACCCTCTACAAACATGCCGTGATCTTTGGATACGGTATGTACCTAGGAGAGATAGATCGTAATATATTAGATTAAATCCTATATCTTATAATTAGATCTAAATAGTTTATACTCCAAACGAATGAGCCGTGATCTACAGATACGATCCGTACCCTTAGAGATAAACTATACTAATATCCTAATCACAAGTATCATTATTGCAATATAAAAAGAAGAAATGAAATCTATTTTGCATAGTGGATTCAAAATTTTTGGATTATCTCTTTGACTTGCTTTTGTTCACAAATTATTTAAACTTGCAATTTAATTTCATTATTTATTTTAAATTCTTCCATAATCAATTCTCTTTTATTACTTTTCATAAAATAATTATCCTAAATCTTCAAGGATATGATCCCGACTCATCCTATCTATATAGTTTGAGTTGATTTTTATTTTTAACCACCTATAATAGCGATCAAGCATCTAAGATCCTAATAAAACCTAGCAATTATCCAATCCTATGTTAGTTGTAATGGCAGCCTAGGAACCAAGGGTGGTGGGGAAGAAAAATAATTAAAGATTGGGAATCTCTTACCCTATTTTCCAAAAAGATTATAGGGTACCATAGGGAAATCAACACGGTAGAAATCAGAAGAAAGAAAGGTTGTAAACCATGGCTGATCAATGGTGATCTTCAATGGGCCTTAAGGGAGATGCATAAGCCTTAAATATGCAATCGATTAGAGGTAAAGGAAGCTAGAAGAAGTCTGAAGCCCATTGTGATTTAGAGTTGGAGTCGGAGGAAGGAAGACCCCTTCAAGAGTCCTTCCACCATAGTTTCTAGCAGCACATGCTGGCTTCCCCCTCCCCTCCTTTTTTTCATGGGCTAGTTGGGTATCGTATTTCCTTCCAAAAAAAAATTATTCTCAAAATTTTTCTGACTTGTGCATGCAAAAAGTTAGGATTCACGGTCCTAATCTCATCCTTGAACTTTTCAATATTCTAATTATCAATGCAATTTCATCATTAAATTATTTCATAAGAAAAAGATCAATATTACAAGGATTGATCTGAATCAAAACCATTATCTTTAGTGATTGATATCAATATCTTAATTCTAGATAAGGATATCAAGTGTCTCACCAAAATATCAAATACTCTTGACTTAATCAATTTATCATAAGATCATGACCAGACTTTACGATACTCTTAGTAGATGAACATTCGAGTATGAAATCTAAAATTGATAAACAATCTCACATTCTTTCTAATAGATGAAGAAGGGTGTACTTCAAATCTAAAAAAAAAAATCTATCTATATATATTTCAACTCCATTAACCCTAAACTCAAGATGCTGAAAATTTTCGTAGCATAGTATATAGAGGATCTACTAATGAAAAGCATGTATAGACATTCGACATAATCTAGAATCAAAAATATTAACCTTTTTATTATCAAAAAAAATCCTATACAAGAAAAATCAAGTCAGATCATCTATTATAAATTTTTTAATTCAAAGAATTAATATTATTGATAGCTTAAAATAATTTTAACTACCATGCTTCCACTGCGTATTTGATTTAAACCATCAAAATTTCTCTGGATGCACTGAATATCTTTCAAGCAAAATATACTACTATATATTAAACAATCTAGAATTAAAATTTTAAGTAAATTCTAGAGAATCTTCTAATTCTTGTCCCTAATATGCATCAAACACATCCATTGAAATTAACCATTAAGTCAACTGACATATTCAAAACTATCATATAAGCTAGTTATTGTAATTCAAACATGAATTAGATTTTGATTCTCTTATCAATTCAATTAGATGGTTTCAAATCAAACTCTTTTAATAAAAAATATAAGAATTTTCTCAAAGATTCATAAATTAAAGACCTTAAATCATCACATATAAGTAAAGTCGACTCAATCATCTTTTCTAAAATTTCTTCCATCAAGATCTTTAACATTTATTAAATAATTTTCATGGTAATGATGCAAACCTTTTAAAATTAAGTTCTCTATGCCATACTAGATCTTGATACCGACCATTACTATAATGGCAAAGAAACTCCAAGATAGTTCCTAAATCCAAAATTTTGAATTATAATTTCATGTATCCTAAAATTTTGAATAGATATAATAAAATCTTTATTTTAATCCAAAGATAGTGTTCAACAATTTTATTACCAACCTCAACCATGATGATAGAAAATCCCTCGATCAATCTTGGTGCATCATCTTTGATTGAAGTTTCATATATAACATATATTCTTCGATAGACATAAATAAGATCTATCATTTGGGTCAAAAGATGACAATTAAAATTATTAATGATTTTATTGCAATGAATATTCTATGATATCAAAATAAATTAATTTTTGTATTAAAATAGACTTATTTATAATATTCCCAAATATAGTTTTCTCCTACATGTCAGTTTATACATGATCTATATACTAAATTCAATGTCAAAAAATATTCTAATTAGATATCATAAAAGATTTTTCTTAGTCCAGCTTTAAGCAAAATTTTATGAATGAACCTTTATCTTGCCACTAAATAATTAACTTCAAAATTGAGAACAATATCACTATATTCATCACTAATGATCAAATTAAGAATTATAATGCATAATAAATTTTATGATCAATCCTCTTGCAATTACTTTAGACTAAAATCTATCTAATCATAACATGATCCACAACTTGCCCATCATATATCAAATTATATGAATCATAATTCTTTAGTGATCTTTTTATACATAATCTCAATGTTTAATCAAAAATCATAAAGATAACTTATACTACAATTATCATAGATGTACTCCCTAATATCTCCAATGTCTATCCATCTATACTCATCCTATAATTATTTCTGTGTGTCATAATTTATCCACTTATACTCTGATACTATATTAATTATCAAGCCTCCGACCTGGGATTGCAAGTTTAAGGATCATAGCAACCATCACATACTCATGAAGAATTCTCTCTACAAGCATGCAAGGTATTTCTAATATATTATTAGTATATCATAGTAAATTAATAATACATTAAATTCAAAATTTAACTAAGTAAAATCAACTTTAATCTCTTACAAAATTTTAATAATTTTCAAAAGATCTTACATAAATTACACCTCCAATAATAATCCTGTAAAATGTAATAAATCTATGTCTAAACTTGGTTAAGACTATCGATTCTTATCCCTAAATTCATTCCTAAAGAATACCCACATCCATAATTAAAAATCTGAATCTGAAAGGAAAGAAGAGGTAATGAGCTCAATAGCCTAATAAGTAATGTATATTTCAAACTAGATATTTTAGATATTATCATAAGATATGATATTAAAAAATAACACCCTGAATAAATATAAGAATATATTTTATACTAATTTAACTAAATCAAATATTTTGTAAATATTCATATGTATACATAATCATAAATTTGATTTGAATCAAATAACATATAACTTAACGGCCTTAACTACAACCACACTTATTCCCAGTGATAGGATTAGAGCTCAATAATCAAACTATCAATACATAACATTTATTGATAGGATCTATCGAATATCAATATATAACCCCTATTGATAGTATCTACTGAATACCAATGTATAACCCTCATTGATAGAATCTACTGAATACCAATGATAACCCTCATTAGTAAGGTCCACTGAATACTAATGTATAACTTCTATTGGCAAGATCCACCGAATATCAATACATAATCCTCATTGATAAGATCCACTAAACATAGTTACACTAAGAGATCAAATTCAATGCATAAACAAAATATCTTTACAAGGTAATATATATGTCATAATTTTAGTCAACATATACATATTGCATAACAAATCAATGGATCATAATATTTCAACAATTTTAAATTTGCAAATTACTTTTCGTTCAAAAACTAGTGTCATAAATTACACATAAATCAAAGACTAATTATTTTTTAAAAAATAAATGATAAAAATCTTGAAAAGATGATTTATTGCTTGCCTCTACAAAACACTGAATAGATACATTCAATAAATCCTAAGAACATCATTCAGAATCTATTATTCAAAATATATTCTTCTATCAATTTTAAGTGCATGATAACTAGTAAAAATTCTAAATTTTAACACTCTCACAAGGCTAATAAAAGTAGTAGCATCCAAAATCCTAGTCGATCCAATTAAGGTAATTTTATTTGATTATGATTAGACTAGAATACAGGTGATTTAATAGAGATCAATGGTGATTAAATCTATAACTATCCAACAAAGTCAGAATGGAGGTTGATAAACTAATTGGCAATTTGGGGTCAATTTGATCAAATAGCTTCATTTATTCAAGCTTACTTAAAATATAAGAATTTAATAGAGATTAATAAGGATCAGATCTTATGATATTCAATAAAGGCTCGGATGGCGTGGGCATGTTATCCAACTAACAAAGTGGTTCAAAATTTCCTACCAGAATCAAGTCAGACTCAAAGCAATAGGACTTAGGATCCTTTGCTGGGTTCATAGATCAAGTAGAGAGAGAATATCATAGGAGAGAGAATTAATAAGATAGAATATGGCCAATCAAGTAACACCATCTGACATCCTGATGGATCCAATCAAGGCAATTTAATCAAATCATGATTAAATTAGTGTACCAATGGTTCAATAAAAATCATGAGTGATCAAATCTAATAGTGTCTAGGTTTGGTCAAAGTGAGTGCTGGCATGCTGTCCGATGACTACTATTCAAAATTCTTCATTAAATTTGATCAAAATCATCTAAAGAAAATCCTTCATTAGACTAATCTTAGAAAGAGAAGATTTTCTAGAGAGAAAATAATTTTGAGAGAGAAAATATTATTGAGAGAGAAATTAGAGAGAGAAAGTAAGGACAAAGTGGGAAGAAAGAGGAAAGCTAAAGGAAAAGGGAAGAGAAAGAAACTTTTCTCTTCTCCTTTTTTGTTTTTCTCTTCTTCCTCACAACATGGGGGCGAAATAAGGGATTCCATTTGAATCCCCTTCTCCCTGAACCAAGGGAAATCTTGCTGGAAGATGGTGGCTGAGGGTGCCACCCATGATGGCATGGCAATGGGTCCTTGGTCTGGCAATCAACAGTGACAATTGGCATCAGAACAACCCATAAAAATGATAGAAAATAGGAAAAAATCTAGCATAGAATCAAGCATCTAAGATCCCAATCAAACCCAACGATTATCCAGTCATATGCTGGTTGTAAGGGCCACCTAGGAATTGAGGGTGGTGGGAAGAAAGTAATTAAGGATTGGGGATCTCTTACCTATTTTCTGGAAAGATTTTAGGGTGACATAGGAAATTAAGCAAGGTAGCAATTAGGAGGAAGAAAGGTTGGAACCATGGCTGATCAATGGTGATCTTCAATGGGAAGGGAGACATATAAGCCTTAAATAGGTGGTTGATTGGAGATGGAAGGAAGTCAAAAGAAGTCCGAATCCCATCGTGATTTGGTGTCAGAGTCGAAGGAGGAAGGAAGACTCCTTCCTTCCTCCTTCGAGAGTCTTTCCACTGTAGTTTCCAGCACATATGTTGCACATGCTGGCTTTTCCCCCTTTTTTGTGTTGGCTGGTTGGGGTATCACAAAAATGAAAAATGAAATTACTTAATTTATCCTTTATGACTTTTCCAAAGCTTTATCGCTAAGAATGTATAAAAATTAATTTCTATGTATTCCTATATTCATTTATAATTTTACTACAATGTCTCTAAGGATAAATAATTCATGATTATTTTAGAAAATTAAAGAGATATCCCTCATGTTTAGGCTATTTATACTTAAATTGAAAAATTTAAAAGTGTCAATTAGTTGCCAAAATTTCAAATTCATTGCAATGTGGCTCCATAGTCTATCTCCATTACAAAATATTTTCACCTGAGGGTCATCTGATAACTAAATCTTTATAAAATTTTATAATTTTCTTTCCTACTAAGTTACCAAGGGGATCTTATTTTAGCACGAATTAAAAGGAAGGGAAGAAGAGTCGTATGGACAAAGTTCTTTGAGATCCATGCAAGTGTATGAATAACAAAGAATCGAGTGCTTTAATATCTATGCAGGCAAATAGATGACAAAGAATGGATTGCTTTGAAATTTGTGCAAACAAGCGAAGACAAAGGATGGAGTGCTTTGAGAGTTGTGCAAATGAATGGATGATAGAGGATATAAGTTCTTTGAAATCTATGCAGATAGATGAATAATAAAGATGGAGTGCTTTGAGATCTATACAAGTAATGATAATAGAGGATGAAACACTTTAAGATTTATGTAAATGAATGGATGATAGAGCATAATATGCTTTAAGATCTATGCAAGTCGATGATGATAGAGGATAAAATATTTTGAGATCTATGTGGATGGGCAAATTAAAGATGAAGTGTTTAAGATGTGCGTAGTTGGATGAATGATAGAGGATAAAGTTATTGTGCAGGATCCAATACCACACGATGCAGCAGAAAGAAAGAAGAAATAAAATAAAAATACAATACAAATATGTGAATCGACCTCAAGCCTACCTCCACGAGATGTGCAAGCTTCACTATGAGAGAATAAAACACAATCAATACAAGAAAAACTCATCACTCAACCATTGTACAAGAGTCTCTCAACAAGAAGCCCCAAAACCTTTATAAAAGCTTTTTAAAATCTCTTTTGAAGCCTTTCCGCACCTCTAAAATGTTACCAGCTATCCAACGCAACAAATGACTCGTTAATCGAAACTATATAGGCTCCAGAATCTCAAAAATACTGTTATAGTAGGAATACTAAGTCCCAATCAATCCTAGAACAATCTGTGGCCATCCGATCATGATCGGCTCGCACTAGAGCCGTCCGATGGTGCATTACAGCCTCTGATTATGTCTGGAGTCATCTTCAACCGTTCGATCATGAACGGCTCACTCCAGAGTCATCAGATCGTACAAAACATCCATGGACCGCACGTGGACCGCGTGATAGGTCCACGCGGCCTCCATGGACCTCCTAGTACCCTGTGGTCCATGGTGGACCACACAGGGCATTGGGCATGGGCACTCGTGCGTGCTGGGCCGGCTCGTGCGTGCGCCCATGTTGGGCCCGCCCACATGCTGGGCGGCTAGCACGTGCGTCCGTTAGGCCCCGTCGGTCGGCCGCCTCATGCACCATGCCACCTGCTTTGAGCTTCTTTCGTACGTATTTTCACAATCTAGACTCCGTTTGGACTGCTTTTGGACTCGTTGGACTCCGTTCATTATCTTGGACCTCACTGTAGGCTCAG
>KE506084.1:139889-154206 GCA_000441515.1 Elaeis oleifera
ACTCATACGAAGGAAGAAGCGATGCTAGCAAGACCAACGCCTTGGTCTTCTCCTCAACTTTCTCGCCAATACTGAAGAGGTCGATGAGGATCTTCTGAAAGTGGCTAAGATGCTCCTATACGTCCTGTCTCTCAGTCATCCGTAGCTGGTAGAACTACCTTCAAAGAAATAGGGTGTTGGTGAGAGAATTCGCCATATACAATTTCTTAAGCTTCAACCATAGCATTGTCGAAAAAGTCTCGCCAAGCATATGGATCACCACCTCATCCACTAGGTACAAGCAGATCGTACTCATCGCATACATCTAGAGCCACCTCTAATCCTACATCTCTATGGTAGTCAGCTTCTCCTCTCATAAGAAAGCATCGATCAACCCTTGCTGGATGAGCACGTCCTTCACCCTTGCCTCCCACAAAGAGAAATTGCTCTTTCTATCAAATTTGTTGATCTCCATCTTGATTGTACTTATCTTCTCCATCTTCTATTTCGATCACAACCACCACAACCTTTGCTCTGAAACCACTTATTATGCAGAATTCGGTACCACACGGTGCAACAGAAGAAAGAAAAATAAAATAAGAAACACAAACAAATATGTAGATCGGCCTCAAGCCTTCCTCCATGGGGTATGCAAGCTTCACTATGAGAGAATAAAATACAACCAATATAAGAGGAACTCACCATTCAACCCTTATACAAGAGTCTCTCAATAAGAAGTTTCAAAATTCTTATAAAAAGTCTCTAAAATCTCTCTTGAAGTCTTTCTACACCTCCAAGACATCATCAGCTATCCAACGCAATAACAGCTCATCAATCAGAGCTATATAGGCTTCAGAATCTTAAATTATTGTTACAGTAGGAATACTAAGTCTCAATCAATCCTAAAATAATCTGTGACCATCCGATCATGATCGGCTCGCACCAGAGTCGTCCGATCGCACACTACAGCCTCTGATTATGCCTGATCATGCCTGAAGTCATCCTCAACCATCCGATCACAAACGACCCACTCCAGAGCCATCGGATTGTACAAAACATCCATGAACCGTGTGATCGGTCCATGCGGCCTCCATGGACCACCCAGCACCCTGTGCCAGGGCACCCGCATGCGCTGGGTCGGTCCGTGCACGCACCCACACTGGGCCCTCACACATTGGGCCATACGAGCTAGTACGTGCGCGCATCCACCTAGCCCAACCGCACCACTGCCGACCTCTGTCGGCCCGCCGCCGACCTCCATCACCTCGTGCACCGTGCCACCTGCTCCGAGCTTCTTTTGCACGTATTTTAGTCATCTGGACTTCGTTTGGGCTGTTCTTGGGCTCGTTGGACTCCATTTGTCATTTTGGACCTCACTGTGGGCTCAGTATGGATCGAATCTTGAGGCATCAAATCTCAACAAAAATAATTTAAGATCTGTGCAAGTGGATGAATGATAGAGGATGGAGTTTTTTTAAGATCTATACAGGTAGATCGATAATAAAAGATGAAGTTCTTTGAGATCTATATAGATGGATGGATGATAGAGGATAGAGCAATTTAGAATTTGCACAGGGATATTGATAGAGGATGGAGCACTTTAAGATCTATACAAATAGATGAATGATAGAGGATACAGTACTTAGAGATATGTGTCAGTGGCAGATGATAGAGAATGGAATGCTTTGAGATTTGGACAAGCAAATGGATGATAAGAATTGAGTGTTTGAGATCTATGCAACTAGATAGATGATAGTGGACTGGCCAGTTTGAAATCTGTGCATGTGAATGAATGATAGAGAATGAAGCACTTTTAAACTTGTGCAAATAGATGGATAATAAAGGATGGAGGGCTTTCAGATCTATGTAGATGGATGGATGATAGAGGTTGAAGTACTTCGAGATATATGATGGTGGATGGATTATCGAGGATGGAGCACTTTGAGATTTATGCAAATGAATGAATGAAAAGGATGGAGTACTTGAGATTTGTATAGATAGCTAAATGATAGAGGATAGAGTGCTTTGAGATCCTTAAAGTGGATGGATAAGAGAGAGGATTGAGTGCTTTAAGATATATGTAGGTAGATGGATAATAAAGATAAAGCACTTTGAGATCTATGCAGATGGATGAATGATAGAGTATTTTGAGATCTATATAGGTGGATGTATAAGAGAGGATAGAGCATCTTGAGATCTCTAGGCAAATGGATGATAAAGGACAAAGCACTTTAAGATGTCTATAAGTGGATGAATGATGGATGATATAATGCTTTAAGATCTATGCAAGCAGATGGATTATGGGGACAAAACGGATCTATGCAAGTAAATGGATGACAAACAAAGTGTTTTGAGATCCATGGAGGTGGACGAGTGACAAAAATGGTACACTTTAAACTATGTAAGCATAGGATGGAATGATTTGAAATCAATGTAGATGTATGAATGACAGAGGATGGAGTGCTGTAAGATGTATACAAGTAGATAAATGATAGTGAATAGAGTGCTTTGAGATCATATGAAAGCCACAATTTAGCTTCTTTAAGTTAAAGATATTTTGTTTTTTTTCTCATTTTGTCAATAGTATCATGATCCAAATAAACTATCGGGCCACATTATAACAAAAATAAAGTTTTGGTGGCTAATTAAAATATTTAATTTTTGGGGCCTAAGTTCAACTAGTCCAAACTTAAAGGGGTGCTTCTATAATTTTTTTCTTATTTTATTCTTGATATAGTAAAAATTAGATTAAACACAATGACACCCCTTCAAGTTTTCATGATTTGCACTTCTCCCAAAAAATTCTAAAGTTTTCAATTAAAACTCAAAAGTTAGGTTTCGATTGCAATATGGTCTAGCCATCCATCTCTATCAGGATCCATAATAAATAATAGTCATATGATATATCTTAAGATAGGAAATACCAACAATACCCTGTTAGCTAGATTACAAGAATATTATGCGTTTCAGCAAGAATGGAAGGAATCATGTGGTGATCATGGGACTCCTCTTCCTTTCTTAGTAAATAGGGCCTTCAAGAAATCTAGTTTCAGTAACTAAGGTCTTGGGTACTTGTTCAAGTTGGGCTAGAATGAGCTGGTACGAAGCTAATAGCTCAACAATTATCAGAAGAACTAGGATCCTTAACCTTGTCCTCAAAGCTTCCTCATAAAGGGCAAGCTGATTGTCTAGAGGCAACATTACTCGATCAGAAGGACCAAGCAACTCCAAGGAAAAACTCTGAGGAATGAAGAACTTGGTTCGGATCCTATTCAAGTTGACTCTTCTGGGATGCTCTTTTTTCATGTCCAAACTCAAGATGACCTCGAACTGCACCGCATCTAAAGCCATGGAAGCTCAATCAGGAGAATCCTAACCCACTCTCCCATTATCCATGGACCACCCCTCCAAAGAAGCATTCATTGCAAAAGGGGAAAGAAAGGAAAACATAAAACAAAGTCCTACGAATCCAAAGAGGATCAAAAGAAATCCTAAATGGAAAGCAAAAAATCTATCAAAGACCTCAAGGGGCAGAAAAACTCTAATGAGGTGACAGAATTCCAGTGAAAACAAGGGAAGAAAGCGACCACAGGAAGCTCTCATCAACTCTTAGCATCTTTCTCTCCCCAAGCACCAAACAGTAGAGAATTCAAATAGAGGGACACCAATCTCGCACCTTATATTAAGCCTTGGATGGCCGAATAAGCCCGGTAGTTCACCTACCTAGGCCGATCTTTGCCGCACATTGCTTGAGCACCCTCTGATGGTTACTCGAATCACCATTAGGAAAAGTATCTAATCATTGCTTGATATACCTTTCATGAATGATACTACTTTAAGAAGAGCAGATGCCACACATCCCATATTTTTGCTCAGAGAGACAACATAATAGGAGGGGTGAATTGGGCTTTTTAAAATTTAACTTGCTATGCATAAATTTCAAACTTATGATGTGGTGAGAGAATACTAAATGATGAATGCTAAAATTAAGTAAACAAGGAGAAATACAAATAAATAAAATGCCACATAGAAACATCAAAAATTTGTAATAGTTCGATATCAAACTTCTACACCTACATCCACTTCTCAAGCCATCCTTGAGAATTCTACTATAATCTCTACTCAAATTATAGCACGATTATTTTTCGATCTTACAATCTAAACTTAATTGATTTTCAATCTAAATCTAGTTGATTTTTTTAGTTAAAACCAACCAAAACCACACCCTCAAGCTAATCATAGGCTTTCACAACAATCCAGTCCAATTTCAAGCTTTAATGGGCCTTTCCTTAAGTTTAAATTCCAATTGAAACTTATTTACAATAGAGAATAAGAAATATAATTATAAACACAGTAAAAGCTCCTAAAAGAGCAAATAAAAAGTTGATGAAGCTCTTTGAGAATTAGTTGAGGAAGCTTTACAATCAATGCTCTAAAAACTCTTTGAATGCTTCAAAATTTTGAGTGATTGGATACTTATAGCTCTCTCTTGAATACCCAATAAATATTCTTAGGCTTTTACTTTATTTTCTCTTTTGTTTTCTTTCTCTTGGCTCTTAATTTTGTTTGGTAGCCTTTAAATCCTCTAAAAGAGCCAAACTAATCAATTCTAGCCATTAGAGATCCAAAACTAGTGGTTAGAAATCATTTTAAAAAAATCTAAATTTTCTATAGAACTAGCCGTGAGAGCTATCAGCTGCAATCAAGTCGACTCGAGACCAAATAGGGGTCAACTCGAGTAAACTAGAAGTCAACTCGATAAAAGTAGGAGTCAACTCGAAGACTAGTTTATAAAATCACTTTTGTATCTTTTCTGAGATAGTTGACTTGAGATCAAGTAGAAGTCAACTCAAGGTCTAATATTAAAATTTCAACTTTCTGTCTGACTGAGAGAGTTGACTCGTAGTTAAGTAGAGATAGACTCCTGGTTTGTACCACTTCACACATACATCCCAGAGTCGACTCTTTCAATCTAGAAGTTGACTATTAGTCTCTTTCTTTTGATTTTTCATGATGTAGCTTTATCTAATTATTCTCTTTTGCCTTCAAAACTTGTCATTCAATACATATTTCTCCAAAATGATTTTAGCTTCTTGAAACCATCTACACAAGAACTTCAACAACTTATTAATATTAAATAAGTACTCAAATATTTTATACTCATTAAAATCAATCCTTAGATCAATAATCTCTTCCTATTTTGTGATGACAAACCTTTGAGTACAAGCCAAATACAATCAATTTACTTGTATCAAATAATTTATCCAGTTGACTTAAGGGATTCAAGAACTCATGTAAGGCAATATATCAAGGCAAGATAGTATGAATTGAGTGTAATCAAGTGTAATATGATCAATAATGCATTAGAGCAAAAAGAAATCAAGAAAGATGTATCATAGCTCAATGATGTACTGGATTTAATGATGTATCTGTACTAGAAATGAAGTACAAGAGCTAAAGGTTCTAAAAACTATATCAAAGCATAATGTATAAAAGCTAAAGTGAGTTGAAAGGTGAAAGTCATGTTAGAGCCAATTATCAGAGCTAGAGTTAAGTATCAGAACAAATATATCAGAGCAAGAATTTAAGCAAGAATTAATAATGCAATAATGCATCATACTTTCATATGAAGGTGATTATATCTACTTCAATAATTCTTCAATAGTTCAATAATTTTGCTTTAAGTTATTCATTATTTGCTTTAAGTTATTTATTATTTTGCTTTAAGTTATTCATTATTTGCTTAAAGTTTCATATCTCCCCCCCTTTTCATCATCAATCAAAAGGATAAAGCATAGAAAATTATAAGACATATAAAAGAAAGACTTTATTTCATTACATAAATATGTATTTTTACAAACAAAATGAGTATACTATATATAAAAGAAATTTATTATGGTATACTAATGATACATTCGAGAAGATATCATCAATAATTAATACATAACAAAGAAAGTAAAATATATAGTGAGCCACCTAATAGATACAGTCCTCTTACTCCAGGTCTTACTGGAGGGACCAATAGGATGGACAAGAAAGCCTACATCTGACCAAGTATATGTCCTAAATGGTGGTCTATAGATAGGCTGGGATGGCTAGGAGATCCAGGAAGGCTAGGAAAGCTGAGCACGATGGGTCAGCTAGCTTTAAGATGAAGATCTATCTGGTAAAGCCTGTTGACCACATCCTTTAATGGCAACTATTGTGCAGCTTTTAGTGAAATGCTCTCCAACTGTGCCACCAGTCTGCCCATCATAGTCAAAAGGGAGAAGACATCGGAGTGCTGAAAGGCTCCAAGCTCCTTGATCTCTATCTCTATCTGACCAACACCTGCTTCGATCCTCCCCTTAAGGTGAGTAACCTCTTGAGCTAGTGAAGATAAGTCTCCATGATCTTTCGATCTGGCTAGCTACTTTAGAGCTCCGATCTGATTAGACAAACTAGCCATCTCGCTCCTCAATTCCTACAGCTCAATCTATATAAGTGAAGCGATCTAGGATAGGTCTACCTGAGGTGCTACAATACTCTCTATCAATCCTCAGTCCATCCAATCCTAACTCTGCAATCCTCATTTGGTGTCATTGTGCTGTAGATACAGGGGTGCTACTACTATAGGGGTTTGGGGCTCTGCTATTGGTGGTAGAGGTGACTCTGGCTCAGACTCAAGCTGTGGTTCACTCAGCCTAATCTCATCTCTTTATCTCTCCTATCCTAAGTTCTTCCAAACTGATCTTCTCTCTAACTTGTAGCAGCCCATACGATGTAGCGATCACTCATTGTTGGCATTAGAGTGCATTAGAACACAAGCACTCTTCCCTCAAAAGGAACCCCAACTCTCTAAAGATTCGGGTGAGTGCCATACCGTAGGATAGGCAGGCCTTCTCCCTCCTTGTTGTCTCTTTATGTATGTAAACATTGATGCTGGCAGGTTGAGTGCTTTGGAGAATATGTACCATCACTATCAAGTCCCTTTCAGACACAAAATCAAAGTGATCAAAAATAAAGTCCTCCCGTTGATGTGTAGTAGTCACATCTCCATGGACAGTTGGTTCATGAAAGCTCCTCCATGATATCAATGTCCTGGACCTCCAATGCCACTCGAAGTGCCTCTACTCTATCAAAAGCCTCATCAATGTGATACCCTAATGTGGCAACCACAATATCCTAGCAACTTATTGCTCAATGATGACAATCAAGATCCCTTTCACCAAAGCTTCCACACCACCTGATCCATGCACAAGGCTCCCATAAAATTCTTGAAAATGCTTGGATAAGTGGGGACATCCAATGAACACAAAAATTCCCATCCTTGCTTTTTGATCTTTTGCCCAATTGAAATCCTTCCTTTCAAGAAATCTAAAATCAATCTTTCTTTATAGTCACCACTCTAGCGGCTAGGGAAGCATCGGATGAGGAAGAGGAGGAGGAGAGGTGAATTCACTGGTGTGTCGGGGTGCGCTTGGTCATTCCTAGCTTTTGACCTTCTTTTAGCTTGTCCTTTATCTCTAAACCTTTTCAAATGGTTGGCCAACTACTTTCTTGGACCCACTCTATGCTCAATCCAAGGAAAATCAAAAGAAAAGATAAGAGGAGAGCCCAAAAGGTCTGGAGAATTTGTTTGGATATTTCTAGGATCGACAACAAAAGATAGAAAGTAAAACAAAAAGGGATGGCTCGACTTTTAAATAAGTGATCCCGATCTAGAGTCGACTCGAGCTAAAGTTGACTCAAACTTAACTATGAGTTAACTTGAGCTCAGTTTTAGATAGAAAATGCTGAATTTTTAGGAAAAATCTAACACTTAAAGTAAGAAATGACCGAAGTGAATCCAAATAGAAGAACATAAACACGAAATCAATCTATCAAGATTTAAGAGATAATCAAATTTAAGAGTTTCAAAAAAAAGAAAGGAGGTTAGGAAAGATTTAGTCAAAAGGGTCACATTCCTAACTCTCTTCTAATCAAACTGAATCTTTCCTCACTCAAGGGTTTAGTAAAAATATCTGCTAGTTGTCTATCGATGCTCATAAAATCAAGCAATACATCACCATTTTGAGCATGATCTGTTATGAAGTGATATCTTATTCTAATGTATTTAGTTCTTGAGTGCTGAATTAGATTTTTAATTAAGTTTATAGCACTTGTACTGTAGCATCTTAAGAGAATCTTATTTAATTTAATACCATAATCCTTTAGTTGTTGCTTAATCCACAAGATTGAGCATAATAACTTTTAGTGACAATATATTTAACTTCTATTATAGATAATACTACTAAATTTTGTTTCTTGCTAGATCAGGAGATTAAGTTAACTCCTAGAAATTAGTAAATTTTATTAGTATTTTTTCTATCAAGTTTACAACTAGCAAAATCAGCATTAGAATACATAATTAAATCAATAAAAGAATGTCTACAATACTATAAACCAATGTTAAAAGTATCAATTAAATATCTAAGTATTCTTTTAATAGTAAATAAATGAGATTCTTTAGAATTGCATTGATACCTTGTACACATATATATACTAAATATTATATCAGGTCTACTTATCATAAGATAGAGTAAGTATCTAATTATACCTCGATAAAATTTTGTATCGATACTCCTATCATTTTCATCTTTGTTAAGCTTACATAAGGAACTCATAGGTGTTTTAATTAGTTTGTTGTTCTCCATCCTAAATTTTTTAAAGATTTTCTTTGTATACTTGGTTTGGTTGATAAACATCTCTTTTTTGATTTGCTTGATTTGGAGTTTAAGGAAAAAGTATAGTTCTCCCATCATATTTATCTCAAACTCTTCCTACATCAACTTAGCAAACTCTTGATAAAGATATTTATTAGTAGTACTAAATATAATATCATCTACATAGATTTGCACTACTAATAAATTATCATTTTTGTTCAAAATAGTGCAGTATCTATATTTCTTCTAGTAAATTTTTTTCAAGTAAAATTTACTTAATCTTTCATTCTATGCACGAGGAGCTTATTTCAATCCATATAATATTTATTTCATTTAAAATTATGATTTAAAAGATATAACTTTCAAAATCAAAAGATTGGTTAATATATATTTTTTGCATCCATTTGATAGAGTTTGAAATCTATGTAGCATGCAAATGCAAATAGCAATCTGACAGCTTCTAATCTAGCAACAGAAGCATAAGTTTTATTAAAACTAATTTCTTCATTTTGATTATAATTTTTTGCAATGAATCTAGCTTTACTTCTTATAACTACTCTATTTTTATTTAATTTATTTTCATATACCTATTTAGTTCCAATTATAGGGTGATCTAAAGGTCAACTCACTAAGATCCAAACTTTATTTCTTTCACATTGATTTGATTCCTCTTGTATTGTATTAATCCAATCTGGGACATTTTCAACTTTTTTAATAGATTTAGGTTCTATTTGATAAACAAAGGCCAAATGATTATTGATATTACTATTGATCGAGTTCTTACTCCTTATGATGAATCACCAATAATAAGATCTTTTGGATGTCCACAAGTACACCTCTATTCTTTAGGTAGGTTCTCATGATGTCCTTAAGCATCCTCATGATTTTCTTCGTCGGCCTCCTTATAACCTTCTTCATCATTTTATACCAAAACTTCTTTCAAAGTTGATTTTTTATTTTTTTATTTAGAGTTTTTGCATCATCATCAACAATATC
This sequence comes from Elaeis oleifera, assembly GCA_000441515.1. Taxonomy (NCBI): domain Eukaryota; kingdom Viridiplantae; phylum Streptophyta; class Magnoliopsida; order Arecales; family Arecaceae; genus Elaeis; species Elaeis oleifera. Next base: position 149,549 of record KE506084.1, read on the forward strand.
TTCCTTTCTAAAAAATGAGTTATTATTTCTATCAAATACAATGTAAATAGATTCTTTAACAACTAATTTTTTTTTTGTTGAAGGCTTTCTATGTCTTGCTAGATGAAAAAATCCTTTTAAGATTTTTTCATCTGACTTAACATTAAATTTTTAATTTATCTTTTCTATTATTTAAATAAAGCAATGATAATAAAAATATGAAATAGCTGATATTAAATATTCTTTCTTTTCAAAGCTCATATGGGATTTTTTTTAAATTGGATAGATTAAATTATGATTCAAAATGTAATATGCTATGGTAATTACTTCCATCCAAAAAAATATCTTAAAATATTGCTTTCACACAATATGGTATGGATCATTTCTTCTAAAGCTCTATTTTTTCTTTCTATCATCTTATTTTGTTGAAGTGTCCTAGATGTAGAAAATTATAATCAATTTTTTTCATTATAAAAGCTTTCAAATTATTGATTTTAAATTTGATTCTATGTTCACTTCTTATGCAATCTATAGTTGAGTTATTTTTATTTGAAATTTTTGATAAATTTAAAATATAGAAAAACTTCATTTTTTTGTGCCAATAATAAAATTTAAGTAAACCAAAGAAATCATCAACAATTAGAAAGTCCATATTCTTTCTCTTCTAGGCTTGTGATCATAGTGAGTCCAAACAAGTTCATATGAATCAATTCTAAAGATCTAAAAGTTGAAATAATATTTTTAATTTGAAAAAGCTCCTAACTTATTTTCAAATTAATATGCAGCACAAATTTTATTTTTTCAAAGTTCATTTTGGATAAACCTTTGGCAAGATCATTTTTAATAAATTTTGAAATCAAATCTGTGCTTACATGTCCTAATCTATGATGCTACAACCAACTAGTCTCATTAACTTTGGCATCTATTATGACTAGATATTGACCATTCTTTATGAAAGATCATCTAGATCAACCATATAGATATTATTATGTCTATATCCAATGAGCACAATGCCATTGTCATTAGAACTAGAAATAATGTGCATCAAAGATTTAAATATAACTTTGAAATCTTTATCACATAATTGATTAATACTTAGTAAATTATATTTCAATCCATCTACAAGTAAAACATTCTCAATATAGGTAAGAGTGATACTTATGTTACTAATTTTGATGATGTGTCTTTTACCATTATCGTCAAAGGTTACCACTCCTCCTTCCTTTGCTTCAAGAATGACAAATTATCCCTTATCACATATCTTGAATAGTCACAATCAAGATATCATCTTCATTTTTTATCCATTGGTTGTAAGACACCCCTATAAGAAAAGAACTAAGTTGTTATTGTAGGTACCCAAACTTTCTTAAATCCTTTGGATTTAGTTATAATGATTCTTTTAGAAGCCAAATCTTTTTAACTTTATTATTATCTAACTTTCTAAGTCACAAGAATATGCTTTATGTCCTGATTTGCCACAATAATAACAAGTAACATTGGAAGATGCATTTGATGAAAATTTAGCAAAGATTTTTTCAAAACTTTTATTCTTATGGAGGTCGAATCCAAATCTAGCTTTATCAAAATAGCTCCTTGACTATTCAAAATTATTTATAATTTTCAGAACTACAAGTGAATTTATCAATAATATATTTCAATTTTAATTTATTTTCAAATCTTGATTTTCTTTGAGTAAAGATTCCTTTTCCTTCAGAAAACCCTCCTTTTCTTTGACCAAAGCATGATTGGATTTTTTTAAGATTCTTATTTTTCAATACAAGTTTCTTGAATTCATCTAAAAGATCATAAATTGTATCATGCAATTCATCAAAAGTAAATTTAAGTTTTATTTTAGAAGTTACCTCTTCTTCTTGTGCCATGAGACCTCTTGAGTTTTCTCATCAGAGCTTGAATTATCATTATCTCTCCAAGTGGCCATCATAGCTTTCTTTTTAGTCTTCTTTATAAATTTATTGAGGAGAGGGCAGTCAATTTTGAAGTACCTGAGCTTCTTGCATTCATAATACATGGGTTGCTCCTTTTCTTCTCCTTCTCCTTCTCCTTCTCCTTACTTAGCTCATCCTTTGAGAAATATTTTCTTCTAAAATTTTATCTTTTTTTCATAAACCTTCTGAATTTTCTAGTGATGATAGCCATATCATCATCTGCCTCTCCCTCTTTCAATTTTTCACTATCTTCCTCATTTTGAGTAGTAGATTTGAGGGCTATAGATGTCCTTTTCTTTACTTTCTCTTCATTATTTTGCTTCATGGTTGGCTCATAAGTTATGAGAGAATCAAAAAATTCTTTCAAGAGCAGAGCATTGAGGTCCTTGCTTCTTGAATGGCTATTATTTTTGCCTCCCAAGCTCTAGGTTGTCTAGTAAGACGACCCAAGAGGGAGGGTGAATTATATTTTTCAAAATTAAAGAAAGTATGTGCTATTCTTTCAAACAAATTAAGTGAAGTGCTATGAATGCATGATACTAAAGTATGCAAACAAAGACAACAAACCACACACATGAATATTAAAAAAAATTATAAAATTATAGTGGTTCGAGGCACTCCAAGCACCTATATTTACTCTCCAAGCTGTACTTGAAAATTTCTACTATAATCTTTTGATTATAGTATGATTATTTTAAACAGACTCATAATCAAATCTAGTTAATTTTTTGAGATCACCAACCAAAATCTTTATAAGCCTCTTTCTGAGCTCTCAATCCAATTCTAGGCTTGGATTAAGTCTTACCCCAGGTTTCAGACCCTCTGAAACTTATTACAAGAAAATTTAGAAATCAAAAATTTTACAACAAAAATAGCTCCCTAATGAGCTGATGGAAGTCATTGATGCTTGCTTGAAGAAAACTTAGAAGCTTTGCACTTAATGCACACACTTCTCTTCTTGATTGTCTTCACAAAATTCAAGAGCCTTTGTATGTGGAGCTAGTGAACACTCTTGAATGCACTCAAGGTTGGAAGTAGTCTTCTTTTTCTTTGAATAGGCTTATTCTACTATTCACTTGGATTCTCTCTCATCTTCAATTAATTCTCTAATCATTTAATGTAGTTTGAGTGTAAAACTAGCTATTGCTATCCATTGGAGATCAAAACTAGCCATTACAACAAATTCTAAATGTTTCTACATCTTCTACAGAGTAGCTTGTTATGACTATCAAAAGCGCAAGAGTCAACTCATAGAGCTCAAGAGTCCACTCACGAAAGCTTACGTAGAACAAGAGTCAGCTCTTCTTCAGGTCTTCAAAAATCAACATTCTATTTTCTTGAGAGAGTCGCCTCACCAAAGTGAAGAGTCAACTCATGAAGTCCAGGAGTGGACTCTCAAAGTCCATGAGTTAGCTCTTGTAGAATGTGCAAGAAATAATTCTCTGTCCCTTTAAGAGAGTTGACTCATAGGTTCCAAGAGTTAACTTGTAGAAGCGTGCTAGTCTTTCTGCATGCCAAACCACTTACGTGCTAGTCCTTTTATGTGCCAGAGTCGACTCTTTTGAAGCAAGAGTTGACTCCTCCTCAAGTTAGCTTTCCTCAGTAAATCTATCTCCAAACTTGACTTTTAAGATTCAAAATCATCCCAAGTGACTTCAAAGCTTACCAAAAGTGTTAGCTTCCTATAAAAATATTCTCAACCAAATTTCAAAGACATTAGTTCTTTTATACTCCAATATTGTGTAATCATTAAAATCATTCCTTGGGTCAATAATATCTCTCTTTTTGATGATGACAAGACTTTGAGCATAATGATAAAAAGATAACTAAAAATTTGCTCAAGATAACATAATGTATCACTTTCAAATTGAATATATCACTAGTGCATCAAGAAGATAAGAAGTTCAGTGATTTTCAGAAGTTTTTGGAGTTTTATAGAAATTTAAAATTTCTCTCCCCTTCTTATGAATTTGGATTAGAATCATTTACTCTCCCCCTTAATTCATTGCTCTTGTCCTAAATGCTCAACTTCTTTTCTCTTCCCCTTTTATCGTGAACAAAAGAGTTTCTTGCATAGTATAAAAGAATAAATGATAAAAGAATAAGAGGTCATGAGCACAAGATACAAATAATGAAGGTAAGAGAAACTTCATTGCACAACTATTGTATCATTACAAAATATGTATCGATCACTAGGATACAAAGGTAAGAGTTTCATACATCGAAGACAATCATAAGTAAATAAGTAAAGTAAATGATAACATAAGTAAGATAGCCTAGTAAATCTAAGCATCCTATTCATTATCAGAGAGAAGTGCGATGTGGGTCGAGGAGCTCACTATAGATGAAGAGGGGACAGTTCTCCTATTTCAGGTCTTTGCAGAGAGCCCTATGCCCAAAGAAGGAAAACCTATATCTAACCTAATGATACATCTAAAACATGGCCTAGATGAGGTCTAAGGCTATGGATGGGTAGGCTGACTAGGAGTGGGTTGAGGTCTAAGAGGTGAAGTGCGAGAGAAGCTAAAAGCACCAACTGCCGAAGAGAAAGAAACAAGGGTCTCCAATCGATCCTCTAGATATCTCATGATAGAGATCAAGGATCCGATACCATCCTACTGAGATGTTGGGAAATATGTCCCAAAAGCTAATCGTCAAGCTGTTGATGGTTGAGCAACCAAGTATTGTAATTGATTTGTTAATAAATAAATATATTTGGCATTTTATCATAAA
>KE506084.1:162573-175877 GCA_000441515.1 Elaeis oleifera
TGAGATATAATCACGATGTCAATCCTACCATGCAGATGTGCTGCCTCTTATGTCAAATCAATACTGCAACAGAATCATCAATCCTCTAGCTCTGAGATCTCTCTAATGCCTCAATCCGATCAAAATCAGTCACATCTCATATCTAAGCTCATCGTGCTATCTCTGCATTTTCTACCTAAGCTCATCATGATGCCTCTGCATCTCTTGCTTGATCTCTAACAAAACTAACTCTACCAGCCTGTGTAGAGTCTACTAATCTGAAACTGTTGAGCTGGCCTGCTGTGGTGCCTGAGGTGGAGAAGGGGAAACTATATGATCCATAGGTGTAGCTGGTGAAGATGCCATAGCTAGTGGTGGTGGTAGAGTCTAGAGCTCCCTCTTAGTCTAAAGCTCACTAGGTCCAACCTCATCATCATCTCTAATGGGCTCCTGTCTTGACCCCTTGTGCACCCAATGACCCTCCAACTTACGGTACCCCATACGGTGTAGTGACTGCTTATTGTAGCAACTTGAAGATCTCTCCCTCCAAGTGTAGTCCAAACTCTCTGAAGATAAGTGTAAGCACCATCCCATAAGGCAAACAGGCTCTCATTGTCCCTGCTGCCTCTTTCATCTACTCCATTATGTAGGGAAGGTTCATGGGAGTACCCTAGATAAGATAGTACATAATGGTAATGTCTCGCTCGATCACCCAATCAAACCTTCTAGTCTTTGGAAAGAAAATTCTACTAATGATGTGGTGAAGAAGGTGCATTTCTATTGATAGTTGATTTGCAAACAATGCCTCAATCTCACCAACATTATTTCTCTCAAAAATGCATCGAAGACCTTCAAATTTATCTGTTAACTTAGCTATGCAAATACGAGCCCTAGACATTTGTAAAATCTGTCCTAGCCTCCTTTCACTTATTACAATGAGCACCCCCTTGAAAGAATATTCCAAAGAACCAGTCCCCATCCTAATGTTTTCAAAGAACTCCATAACTAAGCTAGAATAGGTTGGTACCTCAAGAAAACAAATCATTTCTAGCCTTGCTGCTTAATCCACTTGTCAATCCGAAAGCTCTCCCTCTCAAGGAAAGCAAAATTGACCTTTCTCCTAGTTGTCAACACTCTAGCAGCCATGGAAGCATGGGAAGGAGATGAATGAGAAGGGGATGGCACTGCTTGGTGCTCCTCTGCATCGTTCCTTGCTTTAGACTAGCGCTCGATGGATTCTTTAAACCTAACCCTCTTTGCTCAACAGCAAGTTGCTTTCTTAGCACCATCTCGCATGAATCAAGCCAAAAAAACAAGGGCAAATGCAATGGAATTGGGATTTGGAAGAGGGGAAAGAGTTGGGGAGGATTTCCAAATGAGAAGACACAAAAAATAGTCAAGCGGGTGAGTGAGTAGGGTTTTCGGAAGTTCCATTAAAAAATAGGACCCGACAAGAGAGTCGACTCGAGTTTCTTATGGGAGTCGACTCGAGTATGAGTCAACTCATAGTCTCTACAAGAGTTGACTCAAGCATAGTTCTAGTTTAAGAAATCAACTCATTCTGATCATAAGATGATTCCAAACAACCTGAGATGACTCAAATCAATAAGAATTGGAAGAATTGACTTTGAAATGATTGAGAACACAAGAAAAACTGACTTTCTATCAATCAAACTATTAGGAACTACACCCTGTCAAGGCATCCAAAGAGATCTTGCAAAACCTTTGTTCTTTGAGCACAATCCTCATACCTTTAACCATTGGTTCAATTCCTCTAGATCCATGCCTTAAATTCCATAAAATTCTCTAACAAGACTTGGTAGGTCTACAAATCTAAAGAATAGAGATAATCCCATCCTTGCTACTTAATTTTCTGACCAATCATGAAACTTTCTTTCACCAAAAATCTAAAATCAATCTTTCTTCCCATTGTCATGGGTCTTCTGACTAAAGATGCACCAGATGATGAAGAGGAAGACAAAGAAGAAGGGCTCATGGGATCATGTTGAAGACTTGGGTCAAACCAAGCCTTGGACTATCGCTCGGCGTGCTCAACTCCTCTTGACCTCTTGAGCTAGTAAGCGAGTTGCTTTCGAGGATCCATCCATGCTCAAATCTCAAAGGGAAAAGGGTGAAAATCATGAAAAGGGACAATGACGGGGGTCAAATGAGGTCTGGAGAGTAGCAGAAGTGGACCTAGGGCAAACAAAAAAAGTAGCAGGGTGAAAAAGAAAGGGATACTCGACTTTTAAACGAATGGTTCTGACTTCGAGTCAACTCGAGCTTTCTGCTAGAGTCGGCTGAAGCATAAGTCAACTCAGACTTAACTACGAGTCGACTCGAGTTCAGTCTTAGATAAAAATTATTAAATTTTCAAAAAAAAATTCAACTCTTCAATACATGAGACGACTCAAGTCTAGGGAGTGAAAAATAATCATGAGATCAATCAAATTAGGCTCAAAAGATAATCAAATTTAAGAGTTTCAAGGAGAAAGAAAGAGGGTTCAAGGATAAGATCTATTCAAATGGATCACAAACTCCTAATCCTCTTCTAATTAAGCTAAATCTCTCCTCATTCAAGGATTTGATGAAAATATCAGCTAATTATCTATCAATAAATATAAAGTATAGCAATACATTATCATTTTAAATATAATCTCTTTTGAAGTGATGTCTTATTTAATGTATTTAGTTCTTGAGTATTAAATTAGATTTTTAGTTAAGTTTACAACACTAGTATTATCACTTCTTATGAAAGTTTTATTTAATTTGATATCATAATTCTCTAGTTGTTGCTTAATCTATAAAATTTGAGCATAATAACTTTCAGTTGCAATATATTCCATTTTCACTGTTGATAATACTATCAAATTTTATTTTTGCTAAACCAAAGATTAAGTTAGCACATAAGAATTGGTGAGTTTCATTTGTACTTTTTTATCTAATTTATAATTATCAAAATCAGTATAAGAATATCTAATTAAATCAATAGAAAAATATCTAGAATACCATAAATGTTAATTCAATGTGCCAACTAATTATCTAAGTATCCTTTTGATAGCAAGTAAGGGTAATTCTTTATGATTAAACTGATATCTTATACATATATATATACTAAATATTATATCAGATCTATTTATAGCAAAGTAAAGTAAATTTCTAATTATATCTTGATAAATTTTAATATCGATACTTTTATTACTTTTACCCTTGTCAAGCTTACAAGAAGGACTCGTTGGTATTTCAATTTATCTATTATTCTTCATCCCAAACTTCTTGAGTTCTTGATGTACTTGATTTGATTGATGAAGATTCCTTCTTTAGTTTGCTTGATTTGAAGTCTGAGAAAGAAATTTAATTCTTTCATTAGGCTCATCTCAAACTCCTCCCATACTAACTGAGCAAACTTTTGACAAAGAGATTCATTAGTAATACCAAATATAATATTATCTATAAAAATTTATACTACTAATAAGTCATTATTTCTTTTTAAAAATAAAGTAGTATCTACATTTCTTCTTATAAAATTATTCTCAAATAGAAATTTACTTAGTCATTCATATCATGCACAAGATGTTTATTTTAATCTATATAATGCATTGTCTAATTTGAAAATATGATTTGAAAATATATGACTTTCAAAATCAGATGGTTGTTGAACATATACTTTCTCAGCAATATATCTATTTAAAAATATACTTCTGATATCTATTTAATAAAGCTTGAAATCCATATAGCAAGCAAATGTAAGTAGTAGTCTAATAGCCTCTAATCTAGCAACAGAAGCAAAAGTTTCATTAAAATAAATTTCTTCTTCTTGATTATATCTTTTTACAATCAATCTAGCTTTATTCCTTACAACTACTCCATTTTCATCTAATTATTTCTATACATCCATTTAATTCCAATAATAGGATGGTCTAAGGGTCTACTTACTAGGATCTAAACTTTATTTTTTTAAATTGATTTAATTCCTCTAATAGAGCTATAATCTAATTTGGATCTTTTTCAGTTTCTTTAATAAATTTAGATTATATTTGAGAACAAAAGCAAAGTAATTTTTTATATATCCTAAAGATGATCGAATTCTTATCCCTTATGATGGATCACTAATGATAAGATCTTTTGGGTGTCCATAGGCATACCTCCATTCCTTGATTAAGTTCTTATGATATTCTTGAGCTTTCTTATGATTTTCTTCATCAGCCACTTTATCACTTTCCTCATCATTTCGTGCCAGAATGTCTTTAAGGTTAAATCTTCCATTTCTTTGCTTCTAGTTCTTGCATCATCATTTACAAAATATTTCTTTCTCAAAGAAAAGTTGTTAGATTCATCAAAAGCAACATAAATAGACTCTTCAATGATCAAGATTCTCTTGTTGAAGACTATATATCTTGCTAAATGAAGAGTACCCCAAAATATTCCTTACCTGACTTAGCATCAATTTTTAATTTATCTTTTCTATTATTGACAATAAAGCATCAATTTCTAAAACATAAAATAACTGATATTTATTTTTTCCTTCCAAAACTCACAGGGAGTTTTCTTTAAAGTTGAATGAATCAAAGCATGATTTATAGTGTAACATACTATGTTATTTGCTTCCATCCAAAATTATCTTAGAATGTTACTTTCGTACAATATGATATGAGCTATTTCTTCTAAAGTTCTATTCTTTCTTTCTACTATCTTATTTTATTGAGACATCCTAGATGTAAAAAATTTATGCTTAATTCTCTTTTCATGATAGAAATTTTTAAATTTTTGATTTTTAAATTCGATTTCACAATCACTTCTTACACAAACCAAAGTACAATTCTTTTCAATCAAAACTTTTTGATAAAACTCCAAAAATATAGAAAAAGCTTCATCTTTTTCTACCAAAAATAAATCCATATAAAGCATGAGAAATCATCAACAATCATAAGTCTATATCTTTCCATCCTCGACTTGTGGTCTTAATTAGTGTGTCCAAATAAATCCATGTGAATCAATTTCAAAGGTCTAGAAGTTGAAACAACGTTTTTCAATTTGAAAGAGCTTCTAGTTTATTTTTCAAATTGACAAATATCATAAACTTTATTCTTTTTGAAATTCATTTTTGGTAAACCTTTAATTAGATCCTTTTTAATAAGTTTTGAAATCAAATCCATGCTTACATATCCTAATCTATGATGCTACAACCAACTAGTCTCATTAACTTTGACATCCATTGCCATTAGATATTGATCATTTTTTATGGAGAGATCATCTAGATCAACCATATAGATGTTGCCATCTTTATATCTAATGAGAATAATGTCATTGTCATTGTGACTAGAAAAATGCACATTAATGATTCAAATATAACTTAAAATTTTGTAACACAATTGACTAATACTTAGCGAATCATATTAATTCAATGCATCTATAAATAAGACATTCTCAATATAGATAAAAGGATGATTTTTATGTTATCAATTTTAATGATACATCCTTTGCCATTATCGCCAACAGTCATCGTCCCTCCTTCCTTTGCTTTAAGAGTGACAAATTGAGCTTTGTCATCCATCATATACCTTGAATAACCACTATCAAGATACTATTCCTTTTCTTTCATTAGCTGCAAGACACACCTATAAAAAAAGATTAAGTTGTAATTTTGGATATCCAAACTTTCTTAGGTCCTTTGGGTTAGTTGTAATAGTTTCTTTTGGAACCCAAATCATTTTAATCTTATTATCATTTAATTTTCTAAAATTACATAAGTAAGCTTTATGTCCTAATCTTCCATAATAATGATAAGAGACATTTGAAGATGTATTGGATAGAGATTTGACAAAGAAGTTCTTTAAAAGTTTTTGCCTCTTATGGAGGTTGAAATCAAGTCCAGCTTTACTAAAAATAGTTCTTTGATTCCTCAAAATCATATGCAACTTTTCAAAACTATAAATTTTTCAACAATTAGTTTCAATTTTTAAACTGCATGTTTTAGATCTTGATTTTTTTATCAAAAAATCTTTTTTCTTTAAGAAATTCTTTCTTTTCTTTAATCAAAACTTGGTTGCATTTCTTAAGTTCTTTGTTCTTCAAATCAAGTTCCTTAAAATCATCCAAAAGATCATAAATGCATCATGCAACTCATCACATATAAATTCATATTTTGATTCAAATATTACCTTCTCTTCTTGTGCCATGAGACAAAGATTGGCTTCTTCTTAAGTTTTCTCTTCAAAGCTTGAATCCTCACTATCACTCCATGTAGCTAACATTGCTTTTTTTTATTTTCTTTGAAGACTTCTTGAGAAAGGGGCATTCAATTTTGAAGTGCTCAGACTTTTTGCATTCATAACAAATGGGCTGCTCTTTATCCTTCTCTTTCTCTTTGTTAGGCTCTTCTTTTGAAAAAAACTTTCTTTTGAAGTTTTGCTTCCTTTCCTCGTAAACCTTTTGAATTTGCATGTGATGAGAGCCATATCATCATCTTCTTCCTCTTCTAATTCTTCACTTTCTTCTTTAATTTGAGCAATCGACTTGAGGCCTGTTGTCTTCCTTTTTCTCACTTCCTCCTTGCTATTTTGCTTCATGGTTAAACTTATGTATCATGAGAGAACCAAGAAGTTCTTCTAAAGGTAAGGCATTGAGATCCTTGACTTCTTTCCAAGCTCTCGGAAGTAATCTAAAAATTTTTTATATGAGTTCCCAACCCCTAGAAGGCTTGGGGGGAGATGGGACTCGCCTTGGAGAGGAAGGCCAGGGCAAGGCACCTTTTGCCTTCTTGAGTGAAGGCTCTCCAAGGGGCTCCTCCTGAGGCATGGCCATCTTCTTCTTGATGGCCTCTTTTATACTATGCAGTGATAGCTCCATGACTATTAGTCAATGGGGAGAAGGAATATTCGTTAACAAATGTGCCTAGCAAAAGAGCCCTATACAAGTCTCAGGCAATACATGCCCCATCTTCAAATGACTGAGTTGCGCCACTTATCAGGCTTCGAAACGCCAAGCATTGCGGGCCATAATGATACCTTATCCATTCAAAATCTTATGTAGCAGATTCATAAAGGTGCCTCAAAATCTATCGTGACCCACCGCATGGTGAGTTTTGCAGATCCAAGATAGTTCTCCAGACAATTCTCTTAAAAATCCCCACTCTTTCTCAAAAAATGATTAAAGTCATGAAGCAACACCCGGATAAGGTTAAAAAGGTTGGACCAAATCCAAGGGCTCACAAATAAAGAACAAAATCCCCATAGAAAGAGGCCCTTTAGCTACCTCCTGCTATTTCTCAACATCATAGGCGGAGGTTAAAATTCGATCCCCTGAAGCTGAGTCCCTGTCAAAAGAACTGACTTGGAAAATGGTGATCATTAAAGGCCAAACAAAGATGAGCAAACTGAAACAAAGCCCTTGTCAAGTAGAAAAACCACCTGAAGAAATCATAACATCGAGGTATTTACCCTATAAGGCATCCTCCAAAGGATCGAACCATGGGATCCCATGTTATTAAAATGCTCAAGCCAAAGTAGGCAAAACCTTGCAAAGCACAGAGTAAATACCCACCGTGGGTAACTCTGGCGCAAGCATGAAGCTACAGCCTCGATCACAAGTATAAAGCTATGGCCTCACCACAAGCGTAAGCTGTGGCATATATAAGCTTTGCCTCGGCCACAAGTATAAAGCTACAGCCTTGTCGCAAGCGTAAGCTACAGAATACATAAGCTTTGCCTCGACGGCAACCATGAAGCTATGGCCTCGACTGCAAGTATAAGCTACGACCTTGCCACAAGTGTAAGCTATGGCCTACACAAGCTCTGTCTCGACTGCAAGCATGAAGCTATAGCCTCAGCTGCAAGGATGAAGCTACGACCTCACCGCAAGCAGAAGTTGTGGCCTACATAAGCTTTGCCTTGGCCGCAAGCATGAAGCTACGATCTCAACCACAAGTATGAAGCTACGGCCTCACTACAAGCATAAGCTAAGGCCTGCATAAGCTACAACCTCGGCCATAAGTATGAAGCTACGGCCTCACCACAAGCATAATCTACAGCCTCACCACAAGCATAACCTGCAGCCTACATAAGCTTTGCCTTGCCAGCGAGCATGAAGCAATGGCCTCGATTGCAAGTATAAAGCTACGGCCTCACCGCAAGCGTAAGCTATGGCCGACACAAGCTCTACCTTGGCCACGAGCATGAAGCTATGATCTTGGCCATAAGTATAAAGCTACGACCTCACCGCAAGTGTAAGCTGTGGCCTATATAAGCTTTGCCTTGACTGCAAGTATGAAGCTACGGTCTTGACCGCAAGTATGAAGCTACGGTCTTACCACAAATGTAAGCTGTGGCCTACATAAGCATGGCCTTGGCCGCAAGTATGAAGCTATGGTCTCGGCCACAAGCATAAAGCTACAGCCTCACCACAAGTGTAAGCTGTGGCCTACATAAGCTTTGCCTTGGCCGCAAGTATGAAGCTGCGGCCTTGGCTACAAGTATGAAGCTGCGGCCTGGGCTGCAAGTATAAAACTACAGCCTCACCACAAACATAAGCTACGACCTACATAAACTTTGCCTCGGCCGCAAGTATAAAACTACAGTCTCAGCTGCAAGTATAAAGCTATGGCCTTACCGTAAACATAAGCTACAGCCTACACAAGCTCCACCTCAGCCGTCAGCATGAAGCTACGGCCTCAACCACAAATATAAAGCTATGACCTCACTGCAAGCATAAGCTATGGCCTGCATAAGCTTTCCTAGGCCACAAGTATGAAGCTACAGCCTCGATCGCAAGTATAAAGCTATGGCCTCACCGCAAGCATAAGCTGCGGCCTACATAAGCTTTGCCTCAATCGCAAGCATGAAGCTACAACCTCAGTCGTACGTATAAAGCTACAGCCTCACTGCAATCATAAGCTATGGCCTATATAAGCTCCACCTTGGCTGCAAGCATAGCCTGGGCCACAAGTATAAAGCCACGGCCTTGGTCGCAAGTATAAAGCCATGGCCTCAGCCGCAAGCATAAGTTGCAGCCTACATAAGCTTTGCCTCGGTTCTAAGCATAAAGCTAGGGCCTTGGCTGCAAGTATAAAGCTATGGCCTTGTCGCAAGCATAAGCTACAGCCTACAAAAGCTTTGCCTCGACCGCAAGCATGAAGCTACGGCCTCGACCATAAGTATAAAGCTACAGCCTCACCGCAAGCATAAGTTGCGGCCTACATAAGCTTTGTGTGATGCCTAGCTCTAAAACCCCACCCTTTGCACAATGGCATGAAAAGGAAACCAAAAAAAAGAGATGTTGAAGACTCCCATTGGGAGTCTTCTTCCTCATGAACTCATCAGAGAGGAAGTCAAATCCAGGAAGGATTTGGCCTCCACTCCACCTGATAAATCTCTCTCCCCTTCCCTCCTCCAAAAAAAAAGCTATAAAGAGCACCGATCTTCCTCTGATTTCTCTCTCTTTCTTCCATTGAGATTGTGGTACCCTCATCATGTCTGCCTTGAATCATCATCGAAATCCTCATCGAACAGCCCGAGATAAGCTCGGACCCTCTTCCACTTTTTCTTCCCTCCTCTCTGTACCATCACACATGGCTATCAGTCGTCGGATTCATAAGAAAACCCACCAAGAATGGATGCTCTATTTTTGCTATTTGGTCGGACCCTATTCTTCTTTCGACCACCGACTCCATCGTTTGCAGTGCCTCAGCCATGGGTCATGACCCCACCTCTCCAGCTTCCTTCTTCGGAGGTTTGGCCATCAATGATCGAAATATCAAAGAAAAGGGTGGTCCCTATTTTTCATAATTTCTCATATTTTTGTTGGCCAGCCACTTACTGTCGACTATCCTTTGCTCCACCTCCACCCGTCACCCACATCATCACCACATTGCAGGTCTTCCAGCCATAAGCCATCAGGCCTCGCTTCCTTTGATCGGCCAAGAAAAGAAGAAGAAAGGAAAAGAAAAAGAAAGAAAGAAAAAAAAAGAAGAGAGAGAAAAGTGTCCCCTCTCTTTAAGTCTCTAAGATTTTCCCTCTCTACTCTCTTTCATTCTCTCTCTAGAAGATGGTGGGACCTTAGATGCAATTTTATCTCTCTACTTTCTCTCTCTTCACCCACTTTCTCTCTCTAGGAATACCTATGGACCCGTATCGAGTCATATCTTCCTCTTTTAAGAACCCATGTTGACTCCGATAAGATTATCTGAATCTACTTTGATATTCATGCGATATGTCAAACTCATGCGAGATATATCTAGTATCTTTGAAACTCACTATTGATGAACTCTGTTGATCAATCTTGATCTTAAACCAATCCATGCTTCACGATTCCTTAATCGAGTCACCTAAATCTGATTTGCAACTAGGAGACTTTGAGTTATCCCGACATCCAATCTACCTGTCGAACCAACAATCCAATCTATAGTTTCTTTCTTATGATTGAATTTATCAAATAAAATTAATTATATTTTTAATATATTAAATAAATTTGATAAATTCATCAAGTAAAGCTTGAAGAGCTAGGATGGAAAAAGGTAAGTAATTCTGACACTTCTTACTTATTTTTGAATTATCGACTATTTTATCATGAAAAAAATTATTCAATGTATTCATAAAATAAGGATCAAGCCTATGTATTATGAAACTTATGTTCATTATAAAATAGTGATTCCATGAATATTTTGATATAAATGACTTGCTTATGAATATGGATTTTATATTTCTAAAATTTATGTTTTGTCATGAAAGGAATGATTTCAAAATTATTTTATCTTTAAAATAACTTATGGAGTATGAGCTCTATAAAATTATTTAGTATTTTATTTATCCATGATTTAAGAAAGTAGGATCGATAAAGCATGATTTAAGAATGCTTGTTTTAAGAAAATCTGATTTAAGAAGTATCACTATGGGCTCTTGATGCATGTTGTAGCGCACCGAAGATTAATTAATTTCTGATTCACTCTTATTTTGTAGAACAGTGGTGAAACTAGGTCGAACCCATAAGAACCTTAGACTTGGCTGTGTTCAAAAGGAGAAAAGAAAGAAAAGAGAGAAAGAAGAAGATTTCTAAAATTAGAACTTTGTTAGTTAATACTGAAAGTAAACAAAAAATAAATCAAGTAAAAGAAGATGATTCAGGGTTTGAATCCAACTTTAGTCAAATTTGTATTTTGAAAAAAATAACACTCTGTGATTAGATCATGACACAATCTATTCCTGTTGAGCACGAACCATACCCTTAGATCATGATTCATCCTACTAGAATATAGTTTGTTCAGGATATGATTTCATAGAAAGAAAGAAGTGATTTACAACCTTTAAGATAATCTATCTTTAGAGAGTACAAACCGTACCCATAGATCACGACTTGTCCCTACTTAGTATAGACTATTCAAAGGAGAAAATTTAAAGAAAATATCCAAATATTCAAAATGAAAGATTTTATATTTTATTATATTAATTTAAAAGATATATCAAGAAAATAAATCTGATTACAGATGATATCTACTTCCCGAAGCAATGGATCTCTAATCGCGTATGGAGAGGAGGCTACAGGCTGAATTCTGATGCATCCTGAGGACTTTTGAAGACGATCTTTGTACCCACAAATTTCTAACTTTTAGATCTGAATCTTTTTCTAGAGATGGAAGGGATGAAGAGAACAAAGAGGATGAATAAAGTTTCTAGAGTGAAGGTTGTGGCGACAGGATCTCTAGGTAGAAGAAATATGGGGCAGTAGCCTAGAAGTGTGTGAAGTGAAAAAAAGGATAGCTAGATTTCTATGTGGCAAAGAGAAAGAGAAGCATGACTTATGAAAAAATGAAGGAGAGAGAGGGCGGCAGCATATGGGAGAATTTATGGAGGCTTAGGGTGAGATGAGAGGAGAGGAGGAGGTTAGATCTATTTATAGACCCTCTTAGGCGCCTAGAGTTTGCACTTTCCTTCCTTAGCAAATGATGCCTCATATAGCAATTGGGAGACATCTTGTTCTAGCCCATCTAAAATTCTTGATCTCTTTCCTTCATCAGCCTTCTTGGGTCCATAGAATCCCACAAATAAGGTAAGCTAAAGCCACCCAAATAAGAATGTAGTATGCGCCTTGGATTCTTCCATTTGTGCCGCCTAACACCTTCCTCCTTTGCCTAGGCATGTGGTGTTTAATTAGGACTATTGTTAGCTACTTTTGATCCTTTCTAAGTTAGCTTCTTGTCATCCAAATATGGTTGCCTAATTTATTCTCTGCACCAAGAGAAGCTGGGCTGAATCTGGATGTGTCAGCTGCTGCCTATTATATTTAACATTATTACCATTTTGAATTGCTTACCACCTCTTCATCCAAAATTTGATTTTAAATCCATGAACTATATTCTATAGCTGATTCTCTCAAGAGTCTTTTGGGAATGATCTTGCTTAATTTGGAGTGCTGTAGCCTATCATTCAGGGGTCCTCATGCTAAGATGGTCAAAATCAAGGGTGGCCGGCTAAAGGAGAGAGATTAACTGCCTATTTTGGATCCTTCACCCTTGGTTTCTTCTTTAGGCTGATGGTGCCAATAAGGAAGAGGTGTGAGGCCCATTGGCTTGTTTGATTGGGCTCTTCTGCTTTGAGATGGAGCTTGATTCTGATGAAAGGCCCCGATACCTCCGGATAGCTTTTTGTTGAATTGGGCTTAATCGCTTCCAATTGATTTAACTCTTGAAATATAATTAAGCCTAATTAAGTATGATCTGACTCAATTATCTACAAATGGCATGATCCAAATCATAATTAAAATTAATTAATCAATTATTAAACTAATTAATATGTCAATTTATTAGATTGTTTAGCTCTTAGATAGCTATGTATGGCCCTACCGACGGGTTATAGTAGTTGGCATATGGCCCTAGCCAATGGGTTACAGTAGTTTGGCATATGGCCCTTGCTAGTGGGTTATAGTAGCTGGGCACACAATCCTCGCCAGTGGGTTGTAATAGCTAGACATACGGTCCTCATCAGCAGATTACAATAGCTGGGCACACGACCCTCGCCAGTGGATTATAATAGCTCAATATACGGTCCTCACCAATGGACTATAATATTGAGCCTCATGTGGTGCTCCCAAGGCTCAAGGGACCAAGGCTAAGGCTAAGATTCAAAGTCCATGAGGTGCTCATGGGGTTTCTAGGAATAGTTTGGATCCTAGGACGAAAGGCTGTCAGCCTTTCGGGTCTTGAGGTCCAAAAATTTTGGACCTTGAGGGCTACCTTGTTTTGGACTAGATTTGAGTCCTAGGTAGATAAAATTTACTCAAATCATGGGTGTAAATAGGTTTGGGTTAGCACAAATATCATATCAAGTTAGCCAAGA
>KE506085.1:6651-22409 GCA_000441515.1 Elaeis oleifera
CTTTTTTTGTTTCTTTCTTTTTTCTATTTTATTTCTCTTTTTTTTCCTTGTCATGCCCTAAAATCCATGTAAGGGGGAATTTTAGGGTTGGGTATTACATTGATGATGAAGAAGGTCCACATCTTGTAAGATCTTTACCTTTCTATAATCTAGTAGAATCTGATCATTTTCAGCCCATTAACTATCTTTATAGCATATTTTCTCTCTCAACAATGAAACTTTCTTGAATGTCATATCTATCTACGAAGCTTTGTTTAATCTTACGGATGCTTTTCTATTTACATTATGGCATTTCCATACTAGTGCTTGGTGTGTATGGATCGAGGAAGATCCACTTTGATGATTGATTGGATTTAGCATGGTAGATGTACGTTTAATCACCTATCTGGTAGCAATATTTGTTGGATTCTTCTTGGATGTGTTTGATACTTCTGTACAGTATCCTATTTTGCAAAATTAATTAAGAAAAGAAATACTCTAGATACTTTCTATATACAGTCAAGATGCTTCCTCAATATCTCCAAATAAGAAGGTGGATGTTTGCTTTCTTTTAAATGTTAACCTTCTAATATTGAATGGTACGTCAATTTATAGTCTATAGTGTTCATATGAAATTGGGTCTCCTTCTTGAGGGGAGCTTCTCTCTCTTGAGAGGTTTAGAATGAAAGTACGATAACTGCGCCGGTGGACCTTGTTCATACGGTGGTCCTCTCTTTCTCTTTCTCCTTCCCTTCTTCTTCCCCCTCTCTCTCCATTTCTTCCCTCTTCTCCTTTACTTTCTTCTCTGGTTGTTCTCATCGGAAGCCGGCTTTTTTTCTCTCCCACTCCTTGATTTCTCTCTCTTTCTGTATCATTGGAACCCCCCTCTCCTCTCTCCCCACGGTTGAGCCCCACCCTCTCGTGGCTTCCTCCGACGGTCGGATGTTCTTATGGGCTAACGCCGGCCGCTGGGCCCTCCCCCTTCTGTCTCTCATTCTCTCTCTCCTTCCCTTCCTCCTTGTTCCTTCCTCCGATGGCCACCGGCCCCCCATCCTTTTTTTCTCTTTCCTTCTGTCAGTCAGCACTAGGTCCCGCTCCCTTCCTCTCTTCTTCTTCCTCTCACGATTGGCGCTGGGCCTTGCTTCTCCTCTGATGGCCGGTGCGGTGGACCCCCTACTCTCCCTCCCTTTTTCGGCTGTCTGTTGCTGGATTGTCGTACGGTCCCCCCACTAGTGTTGAGCCCCTTTCCCCTTTGACGGTAGGTCCCCTGCTCTCCCTCCCCTCCTCCGGCTGTCTTCTGTCGGAATGTCGCAAGGTCCACTCGCCCCCCCACATTGAGCCCCTCTCCCTCCCTTTTCTCTGTTTCATGCTGGGGTTTCATGGGGTGTCGCCGAGCTCCCTTGGTGGTGGGTCATTCTCTGGAACCCGCACTGGTCTTCCTACTCTCCCTCCCTTCCTTCGGCTGTCTGCTGTTGGTGTTTTGCAGGGTCCTCTCCCCCTCTTTTTCTATTCCCTTCTGTCGGTCGGTGCTCGGCCTCTCTCTCCCCCTCTCTTCTCTTCCTCTAATGGTCGGTGCGAGCCCGCTTCCCCTCTGACGGTCAGCCCCCTGCTCTCCTTCCCTCCTCTAATTGTCTACTGTCAGAATGTTGTACCGGTCCCCCCACGTTGAGCCCCTCTCCCTCTCCTTTCTCTATTTGATGTCGGGGCTTCATGAGGTGTTGCCACGATCCCTTGCCGGTGGGTCATTCTCCAAACCCACATCGGACTCCCTGCTCTCCCTCCCTCCTCCGGCTATCTACTGCCGGTGTTATGCAGGGTCCCCTCCCATCTGGTTGAGGCCTTTACCTCTCTTGTCTTTGTTGTTGCCGGAGTTTTCGCAGGGTGTTGCCGAGCTCCGATGGACAATAATCTTCCTCCGATGGGCGTTGGAAGACTAAAGGCCAGGCCTCCCTCCCTTTCTTTGGTGGACCAGCTCTCTCTCCTATCCCTTGTCTGGTTGTTGTTGGTCTTCTGGTCTCGACTCCATCTGGTGTGGTGGTCGACGACACTCTCTTCTCCACTTGTCGTTCTGATCCTCTCACCACCTTGATCTTCGGTGGTCGACGGTCTCGTTCGGCTGTTTTGAAATTTGAATAAATGTTAAAGAAAATTTTAAATTTTAATGTTGGTTGTTGGGGTAGTTGAGAGAAATTTAAAATTCAAATTTCAAATTTGAATTTCAATTGATGTTTGGAGGGTTCTTCTTCTTCTTCTTCTTCTTTTTTGTACTCACTTTCTTCTTAATAAAATATGGTGACTATTGTGGTAATGCACATTAGTCTCCTTTATATCAAAAAAAAATATTCATATGAAATGGTGGAAAATGGATTTTGTCTGAAGGATTTAAATGATGATTAAGTGGTGAGCTTGTAAAATTGATGCCATTGTATAAAGTTTGGGCTACGTTATTTTGTTGACTTGCTATGCTTTATGAATGTTTATTTATATGCATGCATGTGTATATTTGTATATGTATATTTAATACACACACATATAACCAAGTGAAGCTTTTGGTTGCCGTATCAGTGAGTTAGCTTCAGATAGCAATGACTCTGAAGCTGAAGTTGTACATTCTTCTTTGCCCAAAGAATCAGATAATCCTCTAGTTCTAGAATGGCTACTTGTAGTTGGAAGAATTGCTGTTCTCCCAAGTGAACTGGTGAGTGAGAAATTATATCTGACACCACATGCACTATATGGCGGTGCACCACACCAATCATGGGCACTCATTCCTATGGGCTCTATTCATCAAGTGCTCATCTTGGTGATTGATCCATAAGTACGAGTGCCACTGATTGGCATGATGCAGCACCATTGGTGCATATGGTGTAGGATATAATTTCTTCCGGTGAGGAGTGTCTACTCAGCCTACATAGTCGGATGCACCTGCTGAATTGAATTTGCACGCAAGTGGTTATGTATATATGGAGGTCTGTGAAGGAAATGATGATAGCTTAAATAATAATATCTAGAGGGAATATCATTCCCATGGTAACACCATCTAACCAGCAAGAAGATTCCTCCCATTCTAATGGGAGTAGTAAAGAGAATTTGGAAATTGATTCTCCACCAGCATCTCCTGATCTACAAAATGCATCCCCAGCTGATATGGTTAATCAAGATAATGAAGTAGATTCTTTATGTCATTTGGGTTAAAAAATCAACATGGAGCTACTGATGATCAGTGTTGGGTGTTGATGAACAGTTGCCGGATACATTATTAATGGAGGGTGAGTCTAAGGATGTGATATCTGGTCTGCAGAAGTTAGAGAATTTGTTGGTCCAGCAGCAGAAGAATTGATGAATTAAAAAGAAGAATGAGATGGCTATAGCAGATGTTTTGAAAGGACTGCCACCTGATCTTCATAGCAGGTCCATTGTTAGGTGGAAGCCTGTGCAGGATATTCCTTGGCTGTTGTTCCTTTTAATCGGCAGTTATTGCCTTGTTGTATTGCACCAAGCACTTCTTTTAGAATAGGATGGCCACTAATTCTGCAGGTGGATGAGTTGGCTTTCAAGGGAAAGTAAAATGTGCTGATCCTACATTCCAGTTTTCTTTTTATTTATTTATTTATTTATTTATTTTTTTGTGATGCAGGTTTTCTGTAATCTTGTGAGAACTTAGATAAGTTGGAATCTGACTAGAAGGGGTCTGCTATTAAAAAAGTGTGGTAAAGTGTCCTTTTAACTTGATATCATAGAAGCTATGGGTTCTGAATATCCACATCTACTCCAATGTGCTTCTGCTCAAGATAGATGCTGTTCTAGAGCATGATTTCATGTTGGCTCTGGCTTGAGAGAGATTGTTTCTCAAAATCAAGTTGGAGCAACTTGTGTTCATTGTTCAATGCAACCCATAAATTAATGGAAATTGTATTGTATATATTTACAGAATCTCCAATTTACAGATAGTAATATCACGACCTCGGCTGTGATTTCCATGTAATTTCTGGTGTTTCATGAATGGTTTACAGTGTTTTATGCATGGAAGTTTATTTTATTTTATTTTATTTTATGTTTAGGATAATCTGAATTGGTCATGATCGGTATGCTAGGTACTTTGATTTGGTTTTATACCTTTCATATTAAGTTATTGAGCACAACTTTGATTTTGTCCATTAATAAATGTGCTTGTCTTAATCTTCTACATGCCTGAGTTGTCACTTGTCCTAAATTGAGGCGTGGAAGCTGCAAGGAAACTGCACCATGAACAAGTGAACTCCTTAAATCTGAGTTTAATGAAACCCTAGGTCATTGAGGTGACTTAATAAAGAGGGTTCTAACTTAATTTCGTCGTAACAAAGCAACATCCTGCATTATAGCTTACACTCTAGCTCATGGTTCATTGTGTCAAGTTGGTTCGTCTTGCCGGCTCGATAAACAAACGAATCAAATTAAAAAGGCCCTGATTAACCTATTTCATTAAAGAGGCCAAACCTAATCCCCTCTTGTCTATGCTTGTTGAACTAATAGTCGTGCCCATCCCTGGTTCATAATCATCTTGTTCCATGCCCTCTTGCATCAAGATCCTATCTAGCCCCTTCATTGCCTCCTCTGGTCTCTCCCTCCCTCCTTGCCAAGTGTGGCCCTTCGAACCTTTCCTCTTCTTGCCTCCACTCATCGCCATCGATGCCCTCCTCCTCCTTCTGACCTTTCTTCTACTCCCATATTTCCTAGCTATAGCCGTTGGACTTGATAGATTGACCAAGTGACTCCCTCCCCCTCTCTCTGTATCTCCCCCTCTATGCTTCATCCTCTCTTCCCTCTCTCTATCAATTCCTTTGGCCCTCTCCCTCTCCCTCTCCCTCCTTATGGTTCCAATATGCCATGGTTCTCAATATAGTATAGATCAGTACTGTATGTATTGGTCACCAATCGACACACCTATTACCATTAGTTCTGCCATTATTGCCCTAGTTTTTATATAATGAGGTTTTATGAAATATCATGAAATAAGATGCCTAGATTCTTCAATCTTAGTTATAAGGTCATCGAATGTTATGAACCACTAGCCCAAAGCAAGAAATTTGGCTCAATAAATATGCTTGAAAAAAATGAAGATGCTAATTGATGTAGTTGGCAAAGTCTATCAAGTTTGATAGCAAGTATCTGATTCTTGCCCCAACCTCCGCTAATTTCAGCCTCGATTTTCTTATCTAGGGTCTTAAATAAATATATGCTTGTTGCTTAAATAAGCTATTGAGCTTGAGTTGGCTTCTCACATTGAAATGACAATGGGACTAGCAAGAGCTATAGGTCACTTACTCAAAATCAGTTTGATTAAGCTTGATATAGTATATAGTGTATGTCCTGCCCTATATTTTATGCTTCACTAGCCTTATGGATTTTTCTGAGTCAACCACCAGATCAAGGCTTCTCTATATATGTACTACTATATGAACAATCACAGCTCTACATCTGCTCAACTATGAATTAGGCGAGCAAATGAGCCAAGAAGCTCATAAGTTGCTCAAGTTCAACTACAGTCCATGCTCGACGTGACTCGACTATTACCAAACTTGAGTTGGGCTCAAATAGCTTGAATAATTTTTCAAGTCAAGCTCAAATAGCAAAATACTTAGCTCAAAGACTCATGAGTCTACTTAAATATATATTTTTAATAATATTATATTTTATTTAGAATATATTATTAATAAATATTTTAAAATATTTATTTATTTTGATCTTTTTTTAATCATAACAAATGCTCAAACTCGAACTCGAGTATAGCTTAGTTGATTTCAAATTGAGTCAAGTCGGTCTCTAGTCTTCTTCTTTTATTTATCGAGCAACCCATCTTTTGAACTTGAGTATTTTGAATTGAGTAAAGTTTGAGCCTTCAGCTACTCGACTTGACTTTGCTC
The DNA here is from genome assembly GCA_000441515.1 of Elaeis oleifera. Taxonomy (NCBI): domain Eukaryota; kingdom Viridiplantae; phylum Streptophyta; class Magnoliopsida; order Arecales; family Arecaceae; genus Elaeis; species Elaeis oleifera. The sequence goes on from KE506085.1 coordinate 12,534, forward strand.
AGCTCGATTACACCCTACCATGAATTAAATATGCTTTCATTGATCTAATAAATTTGTCGAACAAAAGTTGTTCGCAACGAACTTCTCAAATTAGCTATGATATATGCACCTATCCATTAACATTTTATCGATTATTTCACCAAAGAAAAAGAAAACATTATGATTTCATTAGATTAGTGTGTGGGTTTGTCAAATTTTCAATTGGATTGGTAGAATACATATTGCAATAATCTGTGGATATTCTAGGTCATGTACATGATATATGCTTACCAAAATTTTGTTTGTTAAATAATTTAGGCAAAAGGCCATATCTTGGTCTTTTTCTACCATTTAACTATTAGGGCTTGGGAAGTTTTGTTATAGTTCTGATCAGGTCTGCACAAACTTATTTGTGCTCATTTTCTTTCTTTTTCCATCACATACACTTGGGACTACAAATTAAAATCTATCTATTGGGGGGTGATATGTCACCCATGTCGAAGACATGAACCAGTTAAGGATCCGTGATGAAGTATGCAAGGTCGTCGCCACTATACCGATCGGAGATAAATAAGTACAATCCTAGTGGTAGATATGTTATCCTAGAATTATAAAAAACTATGCTGAAAAAAATTATTTAATATATAATGAAGCAATGGAGGATCTCACTTTGGACCTCACCAATCCTTACTCTCTAACTGACCCTTTCGAATGAAGCTTCCTGATGGAAAATCCTATCGATCCTGCTTTGACTGTCGATCTTAACTTCGATCGTCAATCTAGATTTTGCCTGCTAATTTAGTTTTGATTATAGATCCTTAGCCACTGGCATTAGGGCGGCACCCAGACATCGACACCGATCCATGAAGGATCCCTCGTTGATCCTCACCTTTAATCGTAGGCTCCATTTCCTTCAACTATTGTTGACTGTCAAATTTGGAAAGATCGACCCCCATATAGTCCCGTCAAATCACGTCACTCAACATCTGACCATGCTACTCCAATGGCTGCCTGTGCGCCAAGTGAAGTCATGTCAAATCATGTCACCCCTGAGAGTGGCTAACTGCGTGTCAGATAAGATGACGTCCGTCACCAAAAATCAGATCGAATATCATAGAGTGGTACAGTTACAAAAGCCAAAATAGTCACCTGTTACTTTCCCATTTTGACTCTCGTCTCTCTATAAATAAGGGTCAAAAAGAGACCCTCCAGGTACATAGACTCGCACCCTCTCTTCCTCTCGCACTCCTTATCTGTTCTAGCTTTCTGACTTGGCCATCAGAGGATCTCGTCAGAGCCAACTCTATCCAGGACTTGTTTTGTAGGTCTCACTACGTCCGTAATTTTTAGTCAACTCTAGCCACTCCAACCAGAGTCAGAAATCTGCCGCAACAAATTAGCACTAGAGGAAAGACTTTTCAAACTCATTTTTTAGGAGTGAGAGATCCACACTATGGTGCTGTGCAAAGGGACATCCTCCTGCCATTCCAATGCCACTAATTCTCAGTCGGTGGAGAATCTTGCCAATCAGCAGGCTCTGACGCCACCCTCAGAGGCTCTGCCTCCGCTTCCTCAGTAGCGAGCAGTGATCAACACAGAGCAATTCAACTTGTTGATCCAACAAGTCGGGATTTGATTGCTGCTATCCAAATAATACAGTAGAATAATCCTATACCATAGGCCGCTCCACCACCAGAACAACCTCAGATCTCTCTGCAAGCCCTAAATTGGAAGGACAAACTCGACAAAGCCACCCCTGGAAGCTAAAGTGAAGGATACGACGATCCCCAAGTCCTTGCTCTTGACATGACTCCATCCCAAGCCAATCCCACTCATCTCATTCAGAAGTCTATACTGTTCAAAATGTAGAAATTGACTGTAGGCTTTGAGACATGAATCAGCAGATCGAAGCCCTTCATAACCAGGCTTCTGCATGAGACAACGACTATAACACCAATCTAGTATTTAGCACCCAAAGCATGCAAGAATCGCTCCCCAGCCACTTCAAGATGCTGCATCTAGAGAGCTACGATGGGGTTACCAATCCTGTAGATCACTTAGAAAACTTCAAAGCCGTGATACTTTTCCATGGGTCACCAATGCTGCCTTATGCCGAGCCTTCCCATCCATTCTGAAGGGTGTAGCTTGGCACTGGTACTCGAGCCTGAAGCCTAAGACAATCCACTCATTTGATCAGATAAGCCGTCTATTTGTAACTTATTTGTCAGCAATAGGAGGCAGCATAAAGGATTGGATTTGCTAATTAATATTAAATAGAAAGAAGGAGAATCGCTCCAATCCTACCTCGACCATTTCAATACGATCATGCTGGAAGTTTGCAATCTAGATCCATCAGTCACCATGATCGTCCTAAAGGATGAACTCCTGAAGAATGGTCTTCGATACTCATTGGAGTACACCTATCTTTATGACTTCATCAAGAAGTTAGCCTGGGCAAAGAATATGCGTGGGCAGATGAAGCTTTTGAAAAAGAGCCCCCGACGGATACGGGTGCTGAAAAAAGAAAGAAGAAGAGATCAAGGAGCCCCTGTCAAAGGAGGCCGCAAGAAAATTGACAGCACTCTTAATCTCCATCCAGACGTCGGAGGTCCCGAACCCTCCACAGAACTGCCGATAGAAGAACCCCCTTGAAGGGGGCGATGTGCATCTCCACCAAGGAGATTCATGAACTATACTCCACTAAACACTCTCCAAACTCAAGTGCTAATGGAGATAAGGGAGCAGCTCCCCAGGGCAAGGAGGATGAAGGCAACACCAGATCAGCATAATCCAAATAAGTACTGCCTCTACTACCACAATCACGATCACGACATAGAGGGATGCATCTAACTCCAAGACAAGATTGAGGAGTTCATTCATTGTGGATGCTTAGATCAGTTCATCAGATGCCGACGTGAACAACATGATGAGCAGCAAAGGAAGCCCTGACAGCCAGAACAATGTCAGGAAGAGCCCTCCAGAGATTGACCCCCAGTAGGAGTAATAAACACCATAACTGGGGGGCATCATGTCGGTGGGACAAAAAGAACAACCAAAACTCTCAAGAGGTAGAAAACTGAAGAGCCTATTATTTTTACTGAAGAAGATGCACAAGAAGCTCAATTGCTTCATAATGATGCAGTGGTTGCATCCCTTAACATAGAAAACTATAATGTGCACCGTATATCAGTTGATAATGAAAGTTCGGCTAATATATTATTTTACGATGCTTTCTCTATAATGGGCATACCTTCTGAGCAGCTAATGTTGGATTTTTAGATGATTAGCATGCAGATTTTTTTTTCGTCTCATGAAAATATACAGTAAAAGATAAATTAAATAATTTAATTTATTCATGCTCAGATTTAATCCTACAATCATCTAAGGATCATCTAACATGCCATGAAATAAATATTTTAGATCTGAAAATAAAACAGAGAAGAAAGAATGATTATCTTAATCGCTATCCTTTTTCTTACTCAGATCGGATCCGACGGATACTCGGGGTTTCTGTCGGAGCTGCACAAGTACCCAGCCTCTACTGGTATCCACACGAAGATAGCCTGATCAAAGTATTGAGGCCATCAGAGTGCTAGCATCATGCAGGCCTCGCTCCTTAACTTGGATCTCAAACTTCTTCTAGAACTCGAAGAAGAATCCTGTTGCACAAATCCTTCACGCTGATCTGTCGGGATCTGAACAGGATGCCAAGAAGAGAAGAGAAACATCATTTTCTTCTCTTTCTCTCTCTCTTATCTCTCTCTAGATCTAATCTAAGGTGTAATAGGGTGTGGAGATAGAATAAAGGAGGAGAGGCGGCATTAAGAAGGTGTCTTGCAGCAAAGGAAGAAACCCCTTATAAAAATACCACACGCCCACTCATATTTCTCTTATTTTGTTGCACAAAAATACCCCAATCCAATGCCTTACCTGATAAGGATAAGATTTTATTCCTTGTTTGAATCAAATTCAAAAGGACTTAAAGTCCAATAAGGAAAGAAAGATCAAGAGAGGAGGGTGCCAACAACCTTCATGCACACAAAGAAAAAAAGGGGGCGTATCTTCACATGCCCCTCCCTCTTTCTAGCATGTAATAGGAGAGAGAAGCCTAAAAAACTTTGGGCTTAGGCACCTGTTTCAATCTGATTTCAAATTGAGTTTAATTTGAATCCAATTCGAGCCCGATTCGAATCAAATTCAAAAAGACCGTCAATCCTAATCTAATCAAGATTGAAATCCAAGTCTAATTTAGATAATTAAACTCAATTAGCCTTAAATTAAATCAAGTCTAATTAAATTAAATCTAATTTAGATTAATTAAGACTTGATCCATAATTTAATTAAGTCCAATTACACTACAATACTTATAATTAAATCCATTTGCTAATAATTTGCAGTTACAAATATGTAACCCTACATATTTAGTAGTTTCTTAATTCAGACCATCAATCTAATTGATAATTTGATTATAATCTAAGCTATTGATTAGGTCATGCTCCTTTTGTATGTGACTCTTCAGGTTCTATTCTATCTGATAGTAAGATATACCATGATCTCCATCACAGTATCATCAAAACTCCTTTCGATGGGCTGGAACAGTTCCAACTCAACCCAACAAGGATCGTTGATCTGAAAATAATCCTAATGAGTTCTCACAATTCACTAGTAATGCCTAGCAACATATAGTGGTAATCCAGCAGAATAGAAAATGAACTTCTAGGTGTAGTTACCATATGATCAAGTTCTTCTATCGAGAGTTTCGATAGGATGTAGATCATAGAAACTCATCAAATCCTAAGCATCCATCATATGCCAGATTTAATTAGCTTGAGTCCAATCGTAAATCCCATAGAAACTCTTTTATTATTATGTTGTTGTGGCCACAGTCTTAAGGACTCAGCCTCTTAGGCCGCATAGGACTACTCCTGAACTACTAAGGCCGATAAATTTTCTATAAGTGTATACCTATTTCTACAGCAAACCTACTATAGCTAGCAAATACTGTAAGGCCCCGAATAGCTAGGGATCATATTTATATGTTGTCAAACTACAGCAATCCTATTGTGAGTAGTCGAGGTATTGCAGGTCAAAAAACTATCACACAACTATAGCATCGAGATAGTCACTGATGAGTGAGTAGATATTCAAGTGACTTTTCGTTCTTGATCATACTTAGTATCATTATTTTCTAACAACCACCTACACTCTTGCTCTAATGGTCCCACACTATAGACTCAAGATCTATCTACCCAAAGAGAAGCAATCCGTGCATCGATCTTGATGGATCAATCACCATCTTTGTGATGATTCAATGATCGAAAGTAATTCAGAAGTTAATCTATAATGACATATGTCTCAAATTCTCAACTCTTAAGAATATGTGTCATTGACCATTAACTCCTTGGATGATTCTAGGATACATTACTCTAGAATAAAAATAATTATCTATTTTATAAATTTTAATAAATCAAGTATAAAAATATATCCTACAATGTGTTAGTCAATAATTAGCTTTTAGTTCATACATCCAACAATCTCCCACTTGATCTAAAGCTAATTGCCCACAAACCTAAGTCCCATCTTCTCAAGATGAACTTCAATCTTTAACTGGCTAAATGGCTTAGTTAGTGGGTCCACTATGTTATCCACGGGGTCTACTCTCTTTACCTTGACATCTTTCATATTGAGATAGTCACGTATTATCTAAAATCACCTTTCCATATGCTTGATATTTTGATAAGACCCAGGCTCCATTAGCTAAGGACTATGGTGCCGATATTGTCACTATAATGACATCTCATGACATCAAATTGTAACAAAATTACTTGGACCAGAAGAGCTTACTTAGCACCTTTGGAAATGGTAACTAACTCAGCTTCCATAGGACCTGCAATGATTGATTATTTGAAACTCTTCCAATCTACCAATTCTCATATTGCACACATTTTGATGTAGACTCTCTACCATCAGTATTAGATGCAAAATTTGAGTCTGTATATCCTTAAATCCTGCAACTCAAATTTTTCTCTAAAAATTAAGAACAAATTCTTAGTGCTTCTCAAGTATTTAAGGATGTTCTTCATAGCTATCCAGTATTGTACAGCAAGATTCGATTGAAATCTACTCATGACACTCACAGCAAGATTATATCAGTCAAGTATATAGCATGACATTCATGAGGCTCCCTATAGTCGAAGCATAAGAGATCCAGCTCATGAGCCAAATCTCCTCAGATGTATTTGGACACATCTTCTTGGAGAGATACATGCCTTGCCTAAGGGGTGAAATTTTTTTTTGAATTTTCATGCTGAACCTCTTCAGCACCTTCTTTATGTACTTTTTTCATGAAAGGCCTAGCATCTTTTCAGATCTATTTCTATCGACCTTTATCTCAAAGATGTAAGATGCTTCTCAAGATTTTTATGAAGAATTTCTTAGACAAACATATTTTAACCGAAGTCAGCATGGAATATTTTTTCAATCAAGAGAACTCATCCTCCCACTGACCCTCTTATAAACATAAGACTCCTCCTTATTTTTGATAAAATCAAATAATTTGATCACATCGAATATTCCAACTCTGAGATAGTTGTTTCAATCTATCATAGCTTACTTATCTTGTGATCTCCATCATTGAAAGTGAAACCCAAAAGGCTACCCCATATAGATATCTTCCTCAAGATATCTATTTAGGAAGATAGTTTTCACATCCATTATCAAGTTCATAATCATGATATGCCACAAAATCAAGAAGTGTTCGGATGGATTTTAGCATGGCTACAGGTAAAAAAATCTCCTAATAGTCAATGCTTTTGCATTGACTATAATTTTTCGCCATAAGCCTCGCTAAAGCTCTCTACCTATCCATCTGAACTTATGTTCTTTTATAGATCCTTAAGCATTCAATAGGTACTATATCTTTTGATGGATCTACTAAGATCAGACTTGACTGAAATGCATCAAGTCAACTTTTGACTTTATTGCTTCCATCCATTTCTCGAGATTAATATCTAACATCGCCTCATTATAGGTTTTAAGATCATCTCCATATTTTTATTTCCATGAGGAATATTTTCTCTACTTTCTTTGTAAAAATACCTTAAGTATCTTTCAAGAAGATAAAAAATCCTACTTGATCTATGAGGTAGAAGAGGTTCTATACTAACTAGCTCAGATTGAATGGGTTCAGTCAGATCTTCAGTTCGTTGCTTTTCAGAGACTTTCTTTTCGAGCTCAATTTCCTCCCACTACACTATCTTGGATAAACTATTTTCTAAGAATATGGTATGATGGGTTACAATCACATTGTGATCTACTAAAAATATAATTAGTATCCTAACAACTCTTTAGGATATCTTATTAAGCGAGCCTTTATATATCTAGCCTCTAACTTGTCTGTTTGTTATTTTCAACGTGGGCTGACAACCCCACTCGATAGATTAAAGTATATCCCTAAAGAAATAAGGATTAGAGAGTGAGTGAATCTCATCATAGATTGAACCATATTTAATAGGATCCAATTCCTCCTATATCCATTTCCACTAAGGTATTCACTTTCTCGATCCAATCGAAAAGTCTTAAGAAATTTTTTAAATTTATTTTCTACTTCATGTTTGAATTTCTTAAACTTTTCAAAGACTTCAAACTTGTATCCCATGCCATGAATAATCAGTGATAAAATAATGGAGTAGAAATTATCATCCCTAGCCTGTACATCAAATGAGCCACACACATCAGTAGTTCCAGGGCAAGTATGTCAGTGGTCCTCTCCCCATGTCCCATAAGAGTAGTTTGATTATTTTCTTTGAAGGTAGAATCCATAAACTGGGTATGACTTAAAATTCATTGAGACTAGGAGACAATCCATTTTTAGTTTATATATTCTATCCTCTCCTAAATGACCTAACCTGAGATATCACCTATACTTATGGTTTATCTTATCCCTAAATCTCTCAGATCCTACGACATTCACTATTTGCTCGAATATATCAGTATGCAAACAAACAAATCTGAAATACCTTCATAAGGTGTGTCATCCTTCTTCTTTAGGCTATCCAAGTAGAAGGATAATTCCTCTTCAAGTGACCGTCAACACTGCAGTGAAATACTTTCCTTACCTAACTCCTCCTTGAGAAGATCCTACTTTGGCTCATTCTCCCGTAGACCTCTTGTTCCAACAGACTCTCTTTTGGAGTCATATACCATTCTACAGTAAGAACATAGCCCTTTGAACTTTTCAAGATCCCTTAAGTGATCACCAACATATTCAGTAATTTCTGTAATGTGTTATCAATCTTGTTCATATGGTAGTTTACAATAAACTGACCAAATAAACTACTAAGGGATTGCTGCATCAAATACACTTGCAACTCCTTAAACATGGTCATCTCGAGCTTCTCAAGCTCTTTCAGGTCCTTAATCATTGACAAATAATGATCATGGATGGACTGCCTAAGTGCAGTCTAGTTCTGCTTACCATACAACTTTCGCAGGTGAGTTATCATAGCCTTGAAGTCTTGATGTTCTTATGCTGGGCCTTGAGGCCAAGATATAGCACCTAACCAAATTGCCGTCATCCGTCCATTTATCAAGCGTTGAATATTTCAACGGTTGGACGGTTTGATAACACAAGAGAATCCTGATCTAGAACATATCCTAATCTTTTCTGAGTTTAGAACTATTCTAAAGTTCCTAAGCCAGTCATTTGTAGTTCATCTCGGTTAATCGATTAAATCCTACAATTCTGACTAAGAGGTTTGAAGCTGAGTTATGAACTAAAGAGATAAAAAGATTCTAATTAGATGTTTGTACTTAATCACTATTTGTTCTAGAAATTTTAAGAACAATAAAAGCTTTCATTATTTTTTGGATCTTTCAGACTCCCCGTGGAGATGTAGAAATCCCTACTGACTATGGTTCCTAGTGGATACTACAGTCCCACCGATATGTGTGCACCTCATCGTGCCTTATTATTGGGCTATGCTATATTGATGAGTGGATAACTATTGTCCAATACTTCTCAAGCATGATGCAGTGATTGGTTTCTAAATCATGAAGCCTCAACGTGCTCGTTTATTAGTCTAATCCTTAGTTAAGTCAGACCCATCATTGAATGCATAAGCAAAGCCATCATAGGGTCCCTTATCGTGCCCAATTATTGGGCCCAATCCCATTTTTACCTAGCAAAATCTCATGCTAATAAGGTGGTTGCATCCTTCCGATGCAACTGAACCACTGTAATCAGTTGAGAACAATCAATACCAGTAGGACGCCCGCACTCCTACAATAGTGGAAGACCTAGGACTTAATATTTATTGGGAGATTTTGATTTAGATCTCTTCTACATAGTCACATACATCTCATGTAAATGATTGATCTGGTTCAAGTTTGCATATCTCATGTCTGATTAACCTAGTATAGGTCAGCACATCTTATGTCTGATTAATCTAATTTAGGTCAGCACATCTCATGTCTGATTAACTTGATTTAGATCAACACATCTAATGTCTGATGAACCTGATTTAGGTCAGCACAATCTCATGTCTAACTGATGTAGCATAATATTATCGTTAGGACACCATGATTATCAAATTAAATCTGAATTTTAAAAATTAAAATACATAAAAATAGTGAGTCGGATTGAATCCATAGAAAAACAGTGCTTTGATTTGATAACTTTGATTGTTATAAAAAAAATTGAAATAAAATTGTAAACAAAGATAGAATTAAATGATGTAGAAAGATAAACTTGATACTAAGATCTACTATTTAGATCTTAACTTTATTGCAATAAAATAAGAATAAAATTAAATATATAAAAATAATTGATACTAAGATCCACTAACTAGATCTTAGCATCTACTTACAATAAAATAAGAGTAAAATTTAAAACATAAT
>KE506085.1:32188-50644 GCA_000441515.1 Elaeis oleifera
ATACTTGGTTGCTCAACCATCAACAGCTTGACGATTGGCTTTTTGGGACATATTTCCCAACACCTTCACCCTTCACGCACGGAAAGAAATAAGGGGGTGCATCTTCATTAGCCCCTCCCTCTTTCTGGTGTGTAATGGGAGAGAGAAGCCCAGGTAACTTTGGGCTTGGGCATCTATTTCAATCTAGTTTAAATTGGATTCAATTTGAATCCAATTCGAGTCTGATTCAAATCAAATTCAAAAAGACTGTCAATCCTAATCTAATCAGGAATAAAATCTAAGTTCAACTTGGATAATTAAATCTAATTAGTCTTAACTTAAATCAAATTTAATTAAATTAAATCTAATTTAAATTAATTAAGATACAATCTATAATTTAATTAAATCTAATTACATTGCAACACTTGCAATTAAGTCCCTTTACTAACAACTAGCAGTTACTAAATATGTAACCCTTACATAAATAGTAGTTTCTTAATTCAAACCATCAATACAATTGATAATTTGATTATGATCTAAGCTATTGATTAGGTTATGCTCCTTTTGTATGTGACCCCTCTGGTTCTATCCTGTCGGGCAGTGAGATATACCATGATTTTCATCATAGTATCATCGAAACTCCTTTCGATGGACTGAAATAATTTCAACTCAATCCAATAAGGATCGTTGATCCAAAAATAATTTTAATGAGTTCTCACAATCCATCAATAATGTCTAGTAGCATGTAGTGGTAATCCAATAGAACAGAAAGTTGGAATCTCTAGGTGTAGTTATCATGTGATCAAGTTCTTCTATCGAGAGTTCCGACAGGATGCAGATCTTGAAAACTTGTCAAACACTAAGCATTCATCATATGCCAGACTTAATTAGCTTGAGTCTAATCATGAATTCTATGAAAACTCCTTTTCATTATCATGCTGCTATGGCCACATACTTAAGGACTCAGTCTCTTAAGTCGCATAGGACTACTCCTCAACTACTAAGACTGATAGATCTCCTATAAGTGCACACCTACTCCAACAGTAAATTTAATACAGCCAACGAATACAGGCTCCGAATGACTAGAAATCATGTTTATATGTTATCAAACTACAGCGATCCCACTGTGAGCAGTCGAGGTACTGTAGATCAAAGAACTACTTGCACAACTACAACATCGAGATAGTCACTGAAGAGTGAGTAGATATTCAAATGACTTCTCATTCTTGATCATACTCAGTACTGTTGCTCTCTAACAACTACCTGCACTCTCGCTCCAGTGTCTCCATACTGTAGACTCAAGACTCATCTATTTAAAGAAATGATCCATACACCGATCTTGATGGATCAATTACCATCCCATAATGATTCAATGATCGAGGATAATTTAGGAGTTAATCCATAATGATATATGTCTCAAATTCTCAACTTTTGAGAATATGTATCATTGACCATTAACTCCTTGGATGATTTTAGGACATATTACTCTAGAATAAAATAATTATCTATTATATTAATTTAATAAATCAAATATAAAATATATCCTACAATATGTTAGCCAATAATTGGCTTTTCAGATCATACATCCAACAGCTAAGGCAAGTAGATTCTCCCCTCATAGGGTTCACTGGTGATGCGATACCTGTCGAAGGAGTTATTATCCTATCGGTGGTCACTGGACGAGCTCCCTGATGATCCATGGCTCAGATTGACTTTCTTGTAGTTCGAAGACCATCAGCCTACAATACCATCATCGAACTTCCCGAACTTAATGCGTTTTAAGCTGTAGTGTCCACATACCATTTGAAGATGAAGTTTCCAATCAAGTTTGAAGTTGGTAAGGTTCGAGGAGACCAGATCTTGGCCTGACAGTGCTACACCATCGCCCTCCATGCACGATGCAGGACCTTTTGAGGTATATCCAATCGACAGACTAGACACTTGTGATGAACTGACTGAAGAATGTGGAGAACTAGTGGAATACCTTGAGACGATCCCACTGAATGATGGAAGCGAGAAGCATACAGTCCAGATCAGATCAAACCTGGATCAAATAACCCAAAAATATCTCATATCTTTTTGATAAAAAATATGGATGCATTTGTCTGGACCCCAGTGATATGTCGGGCATCTATCCAGTGGTAATGATACATCAGCTGAGCATTAAACCAACCTATCGACCCATCAAACAAAAAAGAGAATCTCCATGCTTGAGTAACAAAAGGCAATAGCCAAAGAAGTAGACAAATCGCTCAATGCTAACTTCATTCGGAAAGGTGACTTACCCTGATTGGATCGTAAATGTAATCCTTATAAAAAGGCAAATAGTAAGTGATGAATCTGCATCAACTTTATCGATTTGAACAAAACATATCCGAAGGACAACTACCCACTACCTCTATCGACCAAAGATGCTACTTTGGGATAGAAACTTCTTACCTTCATGGATGCCTTCTTCAGATATAATCAAATCCGGATAGTACTAGAAGATGAGGAGAAAACCATCTTTATTACTAATTGGGGTCTCTTTTATTATAGGGTTATACCCTTTGGCCTAAAAAATATAGGTGCAACCTATCAGCATCTCGTGAATAAAATTTCAAGGGTCCAATCGGGCAAAACATGGAGGTCTATGTGGACAATATGCTTGTCAAAAGTAGAGCCTTATGAACTCATGTTGAAGACCTCAAGGAGACCGTCACCACACTTCAAAAGTATTGAATGATGTTAAACCTGACAAAATGTGCTTTTGGAGCCACTTTGGGCAAGTTCTTGAGATTTATGGTGTCAAGCTGAGGGATAGAAGCTAATCCTAAAAAAATTCAAACCATACAAGAGATGAATCCATCAAGGACTATAAAGGAGGTTCAGTGCCTCACCAGTCGAGTGGCAGTACTGAATCGATTCATCTCCAAATTGGCCGAGCATTGCCTTCCCTTCTTCCAAGTTCTAAAGCAATCAAAAAATTTTCAATGGATCGAAGAATACCAGCACACATTTGAGGAGCTGAAAAACTATCTTGGCCCCACCACTCTTCAGCAAACTGAAGCCAGATAAAGAACTCTATGTATACCTGGCAGTCTCTCCAGTTGTCATAAGTACCATATTGGTTTGAGAACAAAACAAGATTTAGAAGCCCATCTATTATATTAGTAGAACCCTCCATGATGCAAAGATCAAGTACATTAGGCTAAAGAAACTCATTTTCGCCCTTATTATTGCAGTGCGAAGGCTTTAGCCCTATTTTCAAGCATATCCTATTATATTCTTGACTGATCAACTGCTAAAGGTGGCCTTATATCGACCTAACACGTCTGATCGACTGGCTAAATAAGTGATTGAGCTTGCAAAGTTCAGAGTGGAGTTTCAACCTTGGCCCTCTATTAAAGTCCAACTCTTGATGGACTTTATCATAGAATGCACCATCCTAGAGGACCAAGAAAAGCTGGAACCAATCTAGGAAGAGATCAAACCCATTGAGAAGGGCTCGTTTGGAGAATTAGATGGATTTGGGTGGTGCATGTGGATGGTTCATCCAACTCTACAAGATTGAGAGCAGACCTGCTACTCCTTGGATCGAAAGGATTTATTATGGAGTACGCCTTATAGTTCAACTTTCCTACCACCAACAATGAAGTTGAGTATGAAACTCTCATTGTCAGGCTAAGAATCATAAGAGAGATCGGAGCACAGAAGTTGAGGATCTGCACCAATTCACAGCTGATGGTGGGACAAGTAAAGGGAGACTATGAAGTACGGAAGGAGAGTATGAAGAAGTATCTCCAAAAAGTGAAAGATTTAACCTCCGTGTTTGCTAACTTTGACATCCAACAAGTGCCTCGATCAAAAATTCGAGAGCCGATCTATTGTCTAAATTGGCCACTTCGATGCCAAAGGACCGATCTTGAAGGTCATTCTTTGAAGTTCTGAAGAAGCCAAACACTGAAGAACCAGTCTCTGTCCTACAGATTGATGATGAACCAAGTTGGATGGACCCCTTCATCCACTTTCTATAGGATGGGACACTGCCCTCAGATTCGAAGGAAGCATAGAAAATCAAATATCAAGCACCCCATTACATTCTCCATGAGGGCAAGCCATGCAAGCGATCTTACTCCCTCCTGCTCCTCAAGTGTCTATGTCTCTCCAAAGCTAACTATGCCCTAAGAGAAGTGCATGAGGGTATATATGGAAATCATCTGGGTAGCAGATCGTTAGCCTATAAGATATTTCGATAAGGATACTACTAGCCCATGATGCAACAAGATGTAACCAGCTTCACCAAGCACCGTGACTAATGCCAGGGGAGGGCTAATATCCAACAACAACCAGCTATTTCGCTAGCCCCAATCAGTGCCCCTTGGCCATTTGCACAATGAGGCATGGATATCTTGAGTCCTTTCCTATAGGCATCGGGCTAGAAAATTTTTACTTATAGCTATCGACTACTTTACGAAGTGGATAGAAGCTAAACCTCTAACCAGCATCACCGAAGCCAAAGTAAAGAACTTTATCTAGAAGTTTGTTATTTACCACTTCAGCCTCCCACAAACACTGATCACAGACAACAATCGCTAGTTCTCTGATTCTAGATTTACTGAATTCTATCAAAACCTTAGCATCTCTTAGCATTTCACATCAGTGGGGCACCTATAGACCAATGGAGAAGCTAAAGTTACTAACCGCATCCTTTTACAAGGATTGAAGACTAGGTTAGACCAAGCCAGAAGATCGTGGGTGGATGAGCTACATAACGTGCTTTAAGCCTCCCCAACCATCCAGAGGATACCCATAGGAGAGACTCCTTTTAGCCTCTTCTTCAGAATAGAAGCGGTCATCCCGGTGGAAATTGGACTCCCATCTCTGTGGGTGGAGAATTACAGTGACCAAAATAGTAGAGTTGCTTCGAGCCAACTTGGACCTACTTGTAAAGGTTCAAAAGAAGACACGGGTGAGAATAGCAACCTACTAGTATAGGATGGCACAATACTATAACTCTCACCTCGGAGCCAAGGAATTCAAAATCGATGACCTAGTCCTATGGAGTGCCAAAGTGTCGCAACCTACAAAATGAAGAAAATTATCTCCAAAATGGAGAGATCCTTATCAGATAGATGAAGCCATCAGACCTGAAACTTATCAACTAAAGCAATTAGACAGAATGCCCTTACCTCAGTCATGGAATTCATAGAACCTTCTATTAATATCAGAAATGCTTTTGATGATCACAAAATATTAGAAGATAATCGATACTAATATATTTCAAGTATGTCAAAGAATATTTTATAGATAAAAATATCGTTGAAAGACTCCAAGTATAATTGAAGATAAATTGAGTTATGTAAAATTGATTTTGAAGACTTTCGGCACAAGAAAAATCTTCTCAAGATTTAGAGCTTACCCATTCAAGAATCGAGCAAGCTCTGGCATGGAACACCCTTGATACTTTGGCTTGGCATGCAATCAAGCCAACTTGAAATTAAGTGAGCCATCTCTATCAGGGTGACAAAAAACTAAATTTTGAGGACTGCAGCTCGAGCCAGTTTGAAGCAAGACCCGAGCTGGCTCTGTTAGTATTTCAAAAGGTTGAACTTCAAGTTCTACTACTCGAGCCAGCTCAAAGCAAGATTTGAGTTGGCTCTATCAGAAGGATAGAATGATGGTTTTTGAGGTCTGCAGTTCGAGCTGATCGAAAGTCAGTTCGAGCTCACTCGACATCATCTGACAGGCATAATGGCTAGTTCTGTAGAAGCTTATTTTATCCAAAAAAATTTCTAACTGTCATTTCTATCTCTAACGGTCAAAATAACTAGAATTCAGTTCAAATCAATCAAAACTTGAAGGAAATGAATAAGAGATAAAGAAAAAATAAGAAAATAAGAGAAGAGTACTGTTCATAATAAAAAGAGCACTTTGAGCATTCAATAACCTTCAAGAGAGTTCACCTACTTCCAACAAGTTTCTTTTGAATTTTTTAGTGCATTCAAGGAAGAGAGAGCATTCATTGTTGACATTCAAAGCATCCTCAAAAGAGAGAGCTTCAATGACAACAAATCAATCGCAACAGGGTTTTTATTATTATACTAAATTTTTATTTAAATCTATTATAATAGTTTCAACAGGGGCTGAAACTTGAAGGACTAATTTGTATCAAACTTGAATTAGTTTGGGGAGCCTTAGGACAAGACTTGTAAAGATTTTGATTGGTTGACCTGAGTTAAAATCAATTGAGTTATTTGTGAGCCTAGTGAAATAACATGCTGTAATCAGATTAATTATAGTAGAATTTTTAAGAGATCGCTTGGAGAATAGATGTAGGTGCTTGAGATGCACTGAACCACTATAAATTTGATATGTTTATGTGTGTGTAATCTTATTCCTCTTCTATGTTTGCTTTTAGTATATTAGCTCACTGCACCTTCAGCATACTTACATTTTTATCTGCACACATTTGGTTTTAAATTATTTAAATTTAATAACCCAATTCACCTCTCCCCTCTTGGGTTGTCTAGCTGGGCAATAAGTGGTATCAGAGCTTAGTTCTCAGCTAGAATATTGAAGAGATAAAGATCATGGCAACATAATTGGGAGATCCATTTATCAAAGGACAATCCACTAATAGACCATCACTTTTAATGGCACAAATTATACATATTGAAAAGCTTGCATGAGAATTTTTATTCAAGCTCTTGATTATGATATGTGGAGTGTCATAATCAATAGGCCACACACACCCACCATTATAGTTGATGGTATTAGCATCCTCAAATCTGAAAAGGATTGAAGTGAAGAAGATAAAAGATCAATTCAACTAAATGTCAAGGCTATGAATGTTTTATATTGTGCCTTGGATGTAAATGAGTTTAACTGAATTTCTACTTGTAACTCCATAAAGAAAATTTGAAATAGATTTGAAGTTACTCATGAGGGCATAAATCAAGTAAAATAATCGAAGATTAACATGCTAGTACACCAATATGAGCTTTTCAAAATAGAACCCACTGAATCTATCATTGAAATGTTCACACGTTTCATAGATATTATTAATAGCTTAAAAAGTCTTGGTAGAGCATACTCTAACAATGATTTAGTGAGAAAAATTCTTAAGTCTTTGCCAAAATCTTGGGAAGTAAAAGTCACTGCAATACTAGAGGCAAAAAACTTGAACAAGCTACCATTAGAAGAGTTGATTGGGTCCCTAATGACTCATGAGCTGACAATGAAGCAGCACAATGAAGATGAAGGTCGAAAGAAAAGATCATCGCCCTCAAATCTACTGATGAAGAAGAAGACGAGGCAACTGAAGAAGAGGATGAAGATGAAGATATAGCTATGATTATAAGAAATTTAAGAAATTCATAAGCAGAAGAAGGCAAAGATTCAAGAAGAAGCTGCTTGTCGAGTGAATCAAGCAAAGATAAAAAGGAATAGGGAGCAGCCATTATGCTATGAGTGCAGAAAATTGGGACACTTCAAAGCCGACTACCCCAACTTGAAAAGAATTTCAAGAAGATAAAGAAAAAAGCAACAGTTGCCACTTGGAGTGACAGCGATGAATCTAGCTCCGATGAAGAAAATGAAAATATAGTGAACTTGTGTCTCATGGCACAAGATGATGAGGTAACCTCTGAAATTATTTCAAATTTTATTTTGAAGAAGTACAAGATACTTTTCATGATTTAATGGATGAATACCGAAAGATAAATATTAAGAACAAGAGCTTAAAAACAACACTGAAACACTATCCAAAGAAAGGAAGAAATTCTATAAAGAAACAAACTCTTGGTAGAAAAATGATTCATTAAGAAAAAAATTCAAAAGTTAAAGCCATTGGTTGTAAATTTACATGCTGTTCTAAAAAATTGAAAATGATCCTAAACAACCAAAAGGCAATCTATGATAAGGCTGGTATTGGTTTTAACCCTATGAACAAACAAAAGCTTCTAAAAAATCTTTACTCTAGTTCATTATCATCTCATTTCACTTCTTATATCACATACTTTAGTTGTGGTAAAGTATGACACAAAGTATATGCAAACAATATAAGAAAATTTGATGAAAATTATAAAAAAATTTAGATTCCAAAAAAATAATAAATGCTAACCCTAAAAGATCCAAGAAGACTTGGATACCAAAATCAGCCACTTGACTGTTTTGCAGAACATCTTATAGCCAATGAAAATAAAGAGCTTAGTATCTAGATAGTGACTATTCAAGATATATGATGGATGACAAGGATCAATTCATCACCCTTGAGAGAAAGAATGAAATAGTGGTAACCTTTGGAGACAACAGCAAAGAAAAAATTATTGGAATTAGTAAAATCAAAATCACTCCCTCCACTTTCATTGAAAATATTTTTCCTTGTTGATAGCTTAAAGCATAATTTATTGAACATAAGTCAATTGTGTGACAAAGGCTTTAAAGTGATATTTGAATCATCTTTATGCATAATCACTAGCCTCTTTGATGATAGTATCAAATTCATTGGACATAGGCATGGCAACATCTACTTGGTTGATCTTGATAAGATAGCCATAAAGAGAGGCCCATACTTTATGGCTAAGGATGCCAAGATCAAAGAAACTAGTTGACTATAGCATCATAGGTTAGGTCATGTAAGCATGCATACTTTATCGAAATTGATTGTAAATTAAAGATCTAGTTAAAGGCTTACCTAAATTAAATTTTGAAAATGATCACATTTATGATGTATATCAATTTGACAAACAAACTAGGGTTAAATTCAAAATATAATTTCAACTACTGGGCCACTTGAATTGGTTCACATGAATTTATTTGAACCTACTAAGACTACAAGCCTCGAATGAAAGAAGTATAGACTTGTGATCATAGATGATTTTTCTCATTTTACTTGGATTTTATTTCTAACACATAAAGATGAAGTATTTTTTGTATTGTCAAAATTTTATAAAAAATTTCCAATGAAAAGAACTATACAATTAATTATTAAAATTTGGAGTGACCATGGTACAGAATTTAAAATTAAATTTTAAAATATTTTGTAATAAAAATGGCATAGAACATAATTTTTCAGCTCCAAAAATATCCCAACAAAATAGTGTTGTTGAAAGAAATAATAGAACTTTGAAAGAAGTGGCTAGAACTATGTTATATGAAGGAAAACTTTCAAAATATTTTTAAGCTAAACCTATAAATACTGCTTGCTACATTTTAAACTGTGTTTTGATTCATCCAATTCTTGAAAAAACCCCTTATGAACTTTGGAAAGGAAAAAATTCAATATTAGTTATTTCATATCTTTGGATATAAATATTTATTTAAATAATAGAAAAGATAATCTTAGAAAGTTTAATGTGAAGTCTGATGAGGGTATCTTTCTTAGATACTCTACATCAAGCAAAGCATATAGAGTCTTCAACAAATACATCTTAGTTGTTGAAGAGTCTATTCATATTATCTTTGATGAAACTAACAATCTATCTTCGAGAAAGGAAGATGCTTTTGATGATAACACAGGAAGCTTAGAAAAGGGAGTAAAGGAGCTTAACTTGAAGGACAAATCTAATCATAATGAAGAAAGAGACTCAAATGGTGATGACCATGAAGAAATCCAAAAAGAAGGTATGAACCAAAAGCATCATGATCTAACCAAAGAATGGAGGTATGCCCACAATCACCCTAAAGATCTTATCATTGGTGATCCCTTTCAAGGTGTAAGAACTAGATCTACTTTTAAAAAATTATGATTATTTAGGCTTTGTTTCTCAAATAGAACTTAAAACTATTGAAGAAGCTGAAAGTGATCCTAATTGGTTGATTGCTATACAAGAAGAATTAAATCAATTTAAAAGAAATAATATTTGGATATTAGTGAGTAAACCAATTAACCATCAAATTATTGGCACTAAATAATTTTAAAATAAATTAGATGAAAATGATAATATAGTAAGAAATAAAGTAAGATTAGTTGTCAGGAGATATAATAAAAAAAATAGATTTTAATAAAACATATGCACTAGTAGCTAGATTAGAAGTCATTAGATTGCTACTTGCTTTTGCTTGTTATATGGATTTTAAATTATATCAAATAGATATAAAAAGTATTTTTAAATAATTTTATTACTGAAGAGATTTCTATAGAGTAGTCATCAGGTTTTAAAAATCACATTTATCCAAATCATGTCTTCAAACTTAATAAAATATTGTATAATTTTAAAACAAGCACCAAGAGCATGGTATGAAAGATTATATAAAATTTTTGCTCAACAATGATTTTTTTAGAGATAATGTAGATACTACATTATTTTTAGAAAAAAAAATCAAATCTGCTGATTGTTCAAATATATATGGATGATATTATTTTTGATTCTACTAATGAAAGTCTCTGTTAAGAGTTTGCTAAGTTGATGCAGGATGAATTTGAAATGAGCATGATAGAGGAGTTGACATTCTTTCTTGAGCTTCAAATCAAATAAACAAAGGAAAAAATTTTATTTGCCAAACCAAATAAATTTTAGAAATACTAAACAAGTATGGGATAGAGAATAGAAAGAAAATTGACACACCCATGAGCCCATCATGCAGATTGGATAAAGATAAAAATGATAAAAGTATAAATCAAAAACTCTATAAAGGTATGATTGGCTCTCTACTATATTTAGCAACCAGTAGATCTGACATACTCTTTAGTGTTTGCATATATGCTAGATTTCAGTCTAATCCTAAAGAATCTGATATGCTTGCTGTCAAAAAATTTTAAGATATTTGATAGAAATACAAAACTTAGATTTATGGTATTCTAAGCAAACCTCAATTGATTTAATTGGATATTCTGATACTGATTATGACAGACATAGAATTGATAAAAAAAGTATAAGTGGCATATATCAATTTTTGGATTAAACTTAATCTTTTAGTTTAGCAAGAAGTAAAATTCAGTAGCATTATCCACAACCGAGACCGAGTACGTTGCAGTCGAAAGTTGCTATGCTTAACTTCTTTAGATTAAGCAATAACTTAAGGATTGTGGTATTGATCAAAATAATTTTTTTTAAAATATAATAACACAAGTTCCATTAACTTAACTAAAATCCTATTCAGCATTTAAAATAAATATATTGAAATAAGACATCACTTTATTAGAGATCATGTTCAAAATAGTGACATTGTACTTGAATTTGTTTCAACTAAAAATCAATTAACTGATATTTTATAAACCATTAATAAAGATAGATTTAATGTGATTAGAGGTGAGTTAGGAAAATCACCATCTAATAAAGATCACTTCAATAACTCCTTGCTCATGTCTTTGTTGGCTTGATCCAAGTTTTCAAAAAATTTTGAATTGATTTCAGATTTTCTTTGAATTTCTAAAACTGTAGCTCAAGCCGACTTGACTGTGCCATCGAGTTGACTCGACTGTCGAGCCGATTCGAATAGGGTCTCGAGCCGACTCGATGGTCGGGGTCCAATTTTTTATTTAAAACGATCAGCTGTCCAAAAACCCTATTCATTTGCTTCCAAGTCTACCCCACCAAACCCTCTCTTGGCTCTAGTCCTAAATCTTCCAAAAACTCTCCCCACCACCTTCTACCTTCCTAATCCATGGGAATCCAAGCAATGGTGCCCAAGACTCGCACTGCTATCATGAAGAGGCATGGGATAGAGAAGCAGCATGAAGCTTGAATGAAGAGAAAGAGACAACTCGAAGAACTCCATCTGGCACCCTCAGCTTCAATTTCCCTCCGAATCGAGTCTTCATGGCTTCACGTCCAGTTGTCATAGGAAAAACTCAGTTTTCAATTTTTAGATCAAGAAACTTTTGGATTAGGTCTTGGATATGACAGCAAGGATGGAAAAACATATGCTCTCTTGAGGTACCTATATATCCCAATCTGGTTAGAAATTTTTGAAATTTGTAGTTGGATACTGACTTCATGTGGTCCGTTGTTAAAGGAACAAAGATTATTCTTGACCAGAGGAAGTTAGGGCACCTGTTAGAATATCATTTTTGGATATCTGATTTTCGGAGCTGGAGAATGATTTTGATGGACTTAAGAGGATTTTAGACAGAAAAATGTAAAGAACATTGATTTCCACAAAGCTAACTTGTTACCTGCTAAGTTGAGGTTACTGCATAGTATGATCTGCCGGATATTCTTCCCCAGGATTGGCTGATTTGATTGAGTTTTCAGGAGAGACTTAGCTATTATGGTACATATGGTGGAAGGAACTCCAATGAACCTACCATTTATAATGATAGGGCAGATCAAATGTGCTTAAGGGAGATTGAAGACCAAGGCCTGTTTGCCCTATGGTATGGTATTCACTTTGATATTCATTGATGCAGGCATTGAGCTAGATGGTGAGGACTTCAAACCCTCACCCACACTGATTACTACATCATTCACACTCTACACCGCATGGAATATCAAAAGGTGGATGATGAGTGGTTAGGGGGTTGAAGGGGAACCTACTCTTGCTCATGTCCCTGCTTCTGGATCTTCCTCATCCTCTCCTTCAGATTCTGATGAGCCATCTTCATCTGCACTAGCTACTAGATCCTCATCCCCAGCTCTAGCACCGATCCCTGCATCAATTGCTGGAGAGCATGTACCTGATGCTTCAGTCTCTCCCCACAACCCCTTCGTGCATCATGGTTTCAACTATGAAAGAGCTATGGAACAAGTTGTGGAGAAAATTATGAAGAGAATGGAAGAATTGTTTACTGATTTTCAGCATCGCATCACTCAGGATCTTGATGAGCACAAAGTTTCCACTGAGGGATAGTTTGAACATCTTAGTCAGCAAATCAGTAGTTTGTCCCAAAGGTTGGAAACTTAAGAGAAGACTCAGAGTGGAACTTCAGAGATTGAGCATTTGACTGCACAGACTGCCAAGATTGCCAGGAGAGTTGAGGAGGCTATTATTTCTCAGCAGGGCAGCATCGAGATTCTCATTACTACTATTTGGAGGATTGTGGTGCAGATTAATCAGCTCATGGTTCGACCACCTCCTACCCAGCATAGATCCTTCCCTAACCAGCCTCACCCATCCATAGTTAGAAACCCCTTCAGTGCTTTGGTTAGATCTGGCACTGGTTTCCCTCCTATTCACCCTGGGCCCTTTGTAAGAATCCGGAGCAAGAGATCGGTGCCCTCCTCCTCATCCTCTGGTCTAGAAGAACCCATCATAGAGTTTCCATGTAACGAGAAGTAGACTCTTTAGGCATAGGCTTTACTTTTGACTATTTTTAAGTTTGTAATGTTTGAAATTATGTTGTATTGTTTGGTTGGCAATTTTTGTAAACAATACAAACATATTTACTTCAATTTATCCCAAATGTGTGTACTATTTTTACTTTTGGATGTTGTTTTTGATGCTGACAAAAAGGGAGAGAAGGATTGATTGGGCATATTAATTTAAAATTATGAACATTAAAATTTATTTAAAATAATTTGACATAAAGATCACTTCATAAAAAGCACTTATTAAGGGGGAGTTTAAACCTTAATAGCTAAATATTTTTGAGAAGTTCATATATCTAGATTTTGTAAAAATACAACTCTTCCATATAGCTTATCAAATTAGAGATTACATGTACATATAGTGTATACTGAAATATAAAACTCTATTACATTTATATTGTATATCTATTCACATTGAGCAATTCCTTCTATATATATATATGGCTATATGCTCAATATTTTGTCATCATTGAAAAGCGAGAGATTATTGTCTCCAACAATAATTTTGATGATCATAAATATTAGAGCATAATTTGATACTAATATTTTCAAGTATGTCAAAGAATATTTTGTAGAAAAAAATATCGTTGAAAGACTCCAAGTATAATTAAAGATTAATTGAGTCAAGTAAAATTGATTTTGAAGACTTTTGACATAAGAAAAATCTTCTCAAGATTTAGAGCCGACCCATTCAAGAATCAAGCAAGCTCTAGCACGGAACATCCCTGATACTTTGGCTTGACACACAGTCGAGCCAAAATAAAATGAAGTTGAGCCAACTCTATCAGGGTGACAAAAAATTAGATTTTATGGACTGCAGCTCAAGCCAGCTCAAAGCAAGACTCGAGCCGGCTCTGTCAGTACTCCAGAAGTTAAAATTCAAGTTCTATTGCTCAAGCCAGCTCGAAGCAAGATCCGAGCCAACTCTATCAGAAGGATAAAATGATGGTTTTTGAGGTCTGCAGTTCAAGTCGACTCGAAAGCTAGTTCGAGCCAACTCGATATTATCTGACAGGTATAATGGCTAGTTCTATAGAAGCTTGTTTTCATCTAGAAAAATTTTTAACGACTATTTTCCATCTCCAATGGTCAAAAATGACTAGAATTAAGTTCAAGTCAATCAAAGTTTAGAGAGAATGAATAAGAGATAAAAAAAAATGAGAGAAGAGCACTGTATATAGCAAAAAGAGCACTTTGAGCATTCAATAGCCTTCAAGAGAGTTCACCTACTTCAAACATTTTTTTTTGAATTTTTTGAGTGCATTCAAGGAGGAGAAAGAGTATTCATTACGAACATTCAAAGCATCCTCAAAAGAGAGAGCTTCAACGATAATAAATCAACCACAATAAGATTTTATTGTTATACTGAATCTCTCATTTAAATCTATTGTAATAGTTTCAGCAGGGGCTGAAACTTGAAGGGTTGATTTGTACCGAAATTGGATTAGTTTGGGAGAGCCTTGGGACATGGCTTGTAAAGGTTTTGATTGGTTGACCTAGGTTAAAATCAATTGAGTTTGTTTGTGAGTCTAATGAAAATAAATACACTGTAATCAGGTTGATTATAGTGAAAATTTTCAAGATGCTTGAGGTATACTGAACCACTATAAATTTAATATGTTTGTGTGTGTATGTAATCTTATTCCTGTTCTACATTTGCTTTTAGTACATTAGCTTACTGCATCTTTAGCATACTTATATTTCTGCCTATATATATTTGGTTTTAAATTTACTAAAAGTTTTAATAACCCAATTTAGTCCCCCCTCTCTTAGATTGTCTGCTGGGCAACACCTTCGGATGTATTATCAATGATGTATTAATTATCTTTTAATAAATAATCTCTTTTCAGGACACTGCCTCTCTTCTCTCGATTTTGATGAAGACCTCGACAGTCAAGAAGCGAGGGCTAACCTATCAAGACCCTCGAAGGCCCCTCGTTCTTCAATGATCAGAAGTGATGAAGATCTTGACTGATCGAGAAGTCAGGGCTAACCTATAAGGACCCTTGAAGGCACCTTGCTCTTCAGCAAGTAGAGCACCAGAAGATCTTAGTCATGCGGAAAGAGAAGGATAATCCAAAAGGACCTTTGGAGAGGGACTAACCTGAAAGGACCCCCAATGCTCGTCAATCCAACTTACATGGGCTGAAGATCTCGATAGTTATGAAGCGAGGGCTAATCTATAAGGACCCTTGAAAGACTCTCGCTCTTCAGCTAATAGAGTGCCAAAAGATCTTAGTTATGTGAGAAGCGAAGGCTAACCCAAGAGGACCTTCGGAGAGGGACTAACCTAAAAGGACTCACAATGCTCGTCGATCCAACTTATATGGGCTGAAGATCTCAACGATAAAGAAGTGAGGGCTGATCTGAAAAGATCCTCGAAGGCCCCTTGCTCTTCAGTGAGTAGAGTGCCAAAAGACCTTAGTCGTATGAAAAGCAAAGGCTAATCCAAGAGGACCTTCAAAAGGCTAACCTATAAAGATCCTCTGACCCCACCAACTCAAGCTACGTGAGAAAGAAAGCTAACCCAAGAGAACTTTCAAAAGGCTAATCTACAAGGACTTACCTTCAAAGCTTACCAATCCCAATGGTATGGATTGAAGGCCCCGATGACTAAGGGAAGGGTAACCTATGAGAACCCTCAAAAATTGACATGTCTCAACAAACCACACTTAGAGCTTCGACCCTTGGCCATCTCCAACACAAAGTCAGAAAAATATAAAGTTTGGGCCATACAAGCAAACGAACCAAAGAAAGGGACGCAGGTGAATAAAGATTTCAATCCAAAAATATTTCATTAATAAGCTTATCCAATTATAGAAGTTAAGTCATGCAAAACAAACGACCATCAATATATATATGTGTATACATATACATATACATATACATACATATATATATATATATGTGTGTGTGTGTGTGTGTATCAATTACACAGGAGATTCACCTCCGGTTGATGGACCTTTGGCGCACTGCAAACCCAAAGCACCCTTGATAACCAAGCATTCAGAACTGGTGTCACCGACATCAGGTATCTCGAGAAAGCTGGTGTCCACTTCAGGAAAGAGTTGGATGACTAGAGTTTTGCATTCTCCAAAATCAGCTTCAAAAGCTATGACAGATGCCTTCCTGGTTTGGAGGGTCCCCACTGCCATGCTGTCCACCAACCTGATCCGAAGATCTGTCATCTTCGATCTCTCTTTATTTAGGATCTGAAGGAGGCCATCATTGGCCTTCCGAAATGAAGCAAGTTCACTCTGAAGCTTGACGATTGTTGACCTCTCTTTATTAATCATCCTATTAAGATTGTCGATCGTCCCTTGAGTCAAATGAAGCTCACCTTGAAATTGACTTATCCTGATAGTCGAATCCCTTCTGGCTGTTAAATGTATGCCCTAACAGTCAATCGGATTGACACATTATTTCCTTCTAGGACATAATTTCATACTTGATCAAATTATTTAGGACAGTTAATTACCATTTATGTAATGTATGTATCCATGAATCATCCAATAAATTAACAAGATGATGACACATATTCTAAAGAATTAAAATTTGAGGTATATATCATTGGTGGTTAATTCATAAACTATTCCTGACTGTAGGATCATCATAGGGATGGTGATCGATCCAGATAGATTGATACATGGATTGCTTTCTTATGGATAGATGAGTCTTGAGTCTATATTGTGGGGACACTGAGCGAGAATGCAGGCACTTGTTAGGGAACAAAGGTGCTGAGCACGACCAACACGAGAAGTCACTTGGATGCCTACTCACTCATTAGTGACATTCTCGATGTTGTAGTAGTGTGAATGATTCTTTGACCTGCGGTGCTTTAGCTATTCACAATGAGGTTGCTATAGTTTGACTATACTAACACTTCATCTTTCAGCCATACGGAGTCTTGAGGTATATGTTGGCTGCAGTAGATTCATTGTAGGAATAGGATGTGCACCTAGAAAGGATCTATCGATCTTAGTAGAAAAGAAAAAAGTTCAATGCGATTCACGAGATTGAGTTCAAAAAATTTTGGCCAAAGTAAGTGTGAATACTGAAAAGAATTTTCATAAAATTCATAAGTGAACTCGAGTTGAGCCAATTTTGTATATGACAAACAATAGGATTTGACGATTTTTCATAAACTCCATCTAATCGAAACTCACGATAGAAGAACTTAAATACACAATAACTACATCTAGAGGTTCATTACTTTCATTCTGTTGGATTACCAGTACATGCTACTAGATATCACTGATGGATTGTGAGACTCATCGAGCATCATCTTGATGATCGATGACCCTTGATGGGCAGAGTTGAAATTATTTCAATCCATTAAAAGAGTTTCAATGATATTTTTGATGGAGATCAAAATATATCTTACTATTAGACAAATAGAACTTATGGGATCATATACAAAAGAGATCCTGATAGATCTAGATTTTGAATTGTGATTTTGAAATACAAAAGATTCAATTATCAATTTGATTAATGATTGAACTGACATGTAAAAGTTACATTAAGGACTTGCTAAGAGTTAGTAAGTTATAAAAGGATTAATTTATAAATATTACTAATTATTTGATTTGATCAAATATGGATTGAATTAAATCAAATCAAATCTGATTAGATTTATTTAATTTAGATTTTCTAGTCTAAATAGGATTTGGACTTACTTCCTAATTGAATTTGACTTAATTTAGATTTGAATCAGATTCAAATCAGATTGATATTTTGTTAGAAACTAGAGTCCCACCAGATTGAGACTTTCTCCCCTTATCCATGCCTCATATGGGATGCCCCCAGGTTTTAGCATGGAAAATTGGGGCGCCAAAGGAGATGGTGCACAAAGATGTTAGGCAAAAATTAGAGGAGTCCTTCTATAGATAGGACTCCAAACAAACCCTAACTAACTAATCCCTATTTAAAAGGGATAACATGGGGCACCTCCATAGAAGATTACACGATGAAAAGGGAGCTTTATGGCATAAGAAAAATAGAGAGAAAGGGGGCAGCTTAAGGGGATTGGCGCTAAGGTAGTTCGCAGTCTCATCCTTTCTTTCTTACAACCAAAGGTTGGTTGTTAAGGTCTCTTCCTCTCTCTCCTTCTTTGTCTAAGAGTTGGACATAGTTTTTCTCTTCCTTCTCCTCCATAGATGTCCAAGAGTTGGACATATCTTCTCCTCTATAGATGTCCAAGTGTTGGATATGATTTCTCTTCCATGATCAGTCCAAGAGTTAGATG
>KE506085.1:94671-107538 GCA_000441515.1 Elaeis oleifera
CCCATGGAATGCCCAAAGCTAGTCCCACACACTCACCAATTGATGGACATGCCCAACTTGATCAAATCAAGTGGCGTCCAATCAAAACTATCAAGAAAATTAATTAAGGACTTAAACCCTTAATTCATTTGATCCAAAATCTTAGACACCCAACAATTGGAGCTCAATGAATCTAATTTATTTATATTATTAGCAGATAATTTAGTTTGAATTAATATTATCAAATAAAAATTTAAATATAAAGAGAAAATTGGGTCCAACCATGTGCTAGCAAGGTTACCCTAAATCCAATAGGATTTCTCTAAACCTAATTGAGACTTTATAAGCCCAATTACTTATTTCAGGTCTAATCCCTTTGTTGTGTGACCTCATAGATCTAATTCTTTTGGTAGTGAGATATACAATGATCTCTATCATTGTATCATTGAAACTCTTTTCAATGGGTCGAAACAATTTCACTCTAACTCATCAAAGATTGTCGATCCTGAGCAATCCTAATGAGCTCTCACAATCTACCAGTGACACCTAGCAGTATGTAGTGGCAACCTAGCAAAATCAAAAATAAACTTCAAGGTATAGTTAACGTGTGATTCAGTCCCTCTATCGTGAGTTCCGACTAGATGGCAGATCATGGATAAATCGTCAAATCTCATCATCAATTATATGATAAATTTGATCTGCTCAAGTCCAATTATAATCCTTATGAAAATTTTTTCATTAATAATACTACTATGGCCACAGACTCTCAGACTTAGCCTCTCAAATCTCATAGGACTATTCTTTTCTATCAAGATCGATAGATCCCCTCTTGATGCGCACCCTACTCATACAGTGGACTAACTATCGTCAACATCCACTACAAGGACTCATTGAGACTATATTTATGTGTCAGTCAAACTTTAATAGTCTCACTGTGAGCAATCATACCATCGTAGGTCAAAGGACCATTCATACAACTACAGCATCGAGATGATCACTGAAGATCGAGTAGAAATTTAAGTGATCTCTCGTATGGTCACGCTCAGTACTAGTTGTTCTCTAACAACTATCTACACTCGTCACTCAGTGTCTCTATATTGTTGATCAGAGACTCATCTACCCCAAAAGAAGTGATCTGTGCATCGGTCTATCCAGATCGATCACCGTCCTTATGATGATACTATCACCAAGAGCATTTAGGAATTAAGTATATATCTTTAATTCTTAATATTTTGAGAATATGTATCGAAATATTAATTTTATGGATGATTTAAGGACACATCATACTTGAATGAAAATAAACTTGTCCTTTATTGATCAAATCAATATATTAAGTATAAAATTATATCCTAACTTTATTATAATGTGTCAGCCATATTGACTTCTAGGACATACATCTAACACAACTATCCCAACTGACTGTCTATACTCATTCCACTCTACATGAATCATCTTATTAGAATCCATCGTATGCACATCTTTCATTTGCATCTCACCATGACACTTTATAGGAGGTGGCTCTTCAGGGTGGGATGCCTCTCCTTTCTTTGAGGCTGCATCAGTATCATCTTCATGTACAATGTTCTACTCTGCAAATCTCTACTCCTCAATGACTTACCTAGCTGCACTCTCTTTTGCACATCTCATAAAAGTTAAACCAGCCACAAAGGAATCCAACTCTGTCATTGTAAACTAGTGATCATTAAGTTGAAAAACAAAATCAATAAGTAAATAAGTTAGGAATGCATATAAAAATTGGTAAAGAAGTTAGAGGATTAGAATATACAAAGAAGGAATTTGTTTGGAGAGATAGTTATGGGAGCAGCCTGCATAACGATGGATATAATATGTAACAAAGTATCCACAATCATCCCCATTTGATTGCATTGGTATCTGTGATTAATGAAATATGAACAAAATGATTAATGGCCGTTACTGCTCCATGTTTCATATAATAAATTATTTATTTAAAAATATCACATAACTATCTTTGGGTTATCAATGGCATAGTCCATATTGCTTTTGCATCTTTTGACCTCTTTTCCCAGTCATACATGTCAAAAATAAGGCTGCACGTAGACATATGCAGGCAGTCTAAATATACTAATAGGAATCGACTATGAAAGCCAAAGTTGAAAAATAAAATTAGATTTATTGTATACCGTCTTAATTCACTTTCATATCCGTCACAACTATTGTTTGAAAGAGAATCCAATAGCAACATGTAGGGTGGAGTGATCAAAGTAAAGCTCTCACCAAAATTGCAAAAATTCACAACAAGCCAATGATCCCTAATGTTAACAAAAGTAAGTGTGCATCCTCCCATAAAGCATTGGCAAATTAGAAATAACTAAACATAATAACCCACCAAATGCAAACAGGAAGGATAAGATATTTCTTTTCAAAGATTTCTTTGTTCCTTATCCACTTTGAAACTTTTTTTTGATAGCTTACTCACATACCAGCTAAACAATAAGCAATCAAAATAATGAAACCATGATTGTCTCTCTGAACTTAGTTACTCCATATGTACCTAGAAATAATAAAAATAGGTAAGTGAAAATAACCAAATACAAAATAGATAGCACCAAAGTTTGAAGACTATTAGAAACTAAGCATCCATCCATCCTTGGTACATTAGAGTAAGAACATCAAGAACCAAAATTCATACTCACCCTATATAAATAGGAAAGCGACCGGTTGCCAACCTCTTTCATCTTGAATTTTCTACTGGTTCAAGTAATATTCCCTCATCTGATTATTTATCTTTAGTACTACTACCATGTGTCTCTTCACCACTCTCTTATTGTCCACTATTGGTTCAGAATCACGTCCTTCATGATAAATAGACCTTGTTCTTGGTCTATCTCGAGTAGGTACAATCACCAGGTTTCTCTTTCTAGCCCTACAAAAAAAACTAAAGTAGTACTCATCACTTTTGTTTAAGTACAATAAATATCAGCTTAGTTAAGAACTATGTCACGTACATATACTTTCAGTTGAGGTAACAAATTTAATTGCAACAACACCAACAATTAAAAGGAATGATGTTAGTACAATGAAACCAAGAAATAAATAGAAACATTATTCATATATGTATAGAAATATGTAAGAAATATTAAAAGAAAATTACATACATAGTTAAGAGAAAAAACAACGCATGCCATTAAACATAACCAAATAGCCTTCCATATATAGAAACAACAAATGCCATTCAACATAACCAAATAGCCTTCCATATATAGTTAAGAAAAAAAGCATGAATGCATAAATATGCATAGATTACTAGGTTACAATCTCAATTCCTTCAATATTATCTCTTTCCCATTTTATATTCTGCTCATCCTCTACATCAATCTCATTGTCATAATTGCAACCATAGAGATCTATTTGTTGCTCAATTTCCAGCCCATCATTAGTATCATTGAAGTCCTCGTTCATATCAAAGTAATCCCTTGGCTTTTCTTCTAACTACATGCCATCCACTTTCTTTTGGATCTTTTGCATACCATACTTGCTCCATTTAATTAGCTAATACAAAAAGCTTTGAAGTGCACAATTTATGATTAAAATTTACCAATGTGAAGTCTCCATCTTCTTTGACACCTCGATTGACATCCACCTATTCACACTTAAAGAGCAAAAACTTTTTCTCACTACAATAGTTTAACTCTACAATCTCATCCAAGACTCCATAGTAAGTCGCATCACTATGTATTGGATTATTATCTCTTGCAGTAGAGAAGCTTGCTGTTTTAGCTAACATCACAATGCCACTATTTAAGTTTCCTTCCCTGCTCAGCACTCATTATACGAAATCTAAACCCATTAATTAAATGCCCATTGTATTCTTAACTATATTAACTGGATGTTTTTTCAAGCAACAAATAATAGCTGGTAAATCTTCTTTGCCTAGATCTTGTAGCTTCTGAACCTATAAGAAAGACATTGTAGTATTCAATTAGTGATCAAATACCTCTTCTCACAAGGCAACAATTAAGAAAATATGACACATCACATACATGTCTGCCAAACCATTGTAGAAACTTGCTCACATGGATACTTTCAATATCTCTTTTTGATGAACGAGGTCGTTCTTTTTGGATCAACTCTAAGCGCATCCTTAACATAGAAATAATATTATATGTGAGGTTTCTAGTAACACCTATAAATTTCACAATATTATGAATAAAAATTACTTTTCACTTATAATGCATATGGTTGAACCTCCTCTTGATTGAACAACACATATCGATGAGCTTGATCCAACTCTGCACTATCCATCTTACAAGAACTCTAGCACTCAAAGGTCGGCCTAGGTTGATGCACATCTGTCCCAAAGTATCAACTTCAGAACGATCATCATTTCTCCCACATCTATTTAGTCATGTCTCGATATCATCATCTAAGAATCTTGAAGCAAAAGCCACTATTTTGCAGCCAAATAACCATTCATAATTGAACCTTCTAGTTGTGCTTTATTATGCATATATGATTTCAATCTCGTCAAGAACCTATCATCATGATCAATAAATTTTACTAGTTTATAATACATAAAAACTAAAATGCAACAAACTAAAAACACATCAAACTTAAAACACACCTTCCAACTAGATACATCCATCGATAATTGACTGAACCAGTAAGTCCAGCTTCATATAACAAATGAACGAGCAAGTGAACTATCATGTCAAAGAAATTAGGAGGGAATATCATCTCCATATGGTATAAGAGGATTGAAATCTTTTGACCAAGTAAATAAAAATCATTTGTTGAAGAAGTATTTGAGCACGATTGCAAGAAAACTTGCTCAATTCAGTGACTACCCACTTAACTTTCTTGCTATTTGTAGACCAGATTGCTATAGGAAGTAGTTGTTGCATAACTACATGACAGTCATGGCTTTTCAGCCCCCATATCTCTCTATGCACTAGGTCAACATGCCTAGAGATGTTAGCTGCATACCCATTAGGAACCTTTACATCTTTAAGAACTTGGCATATGCATTTCTTCTCCTTTTTACTCAATGTAAAGCGAGCTGGTCGCAACAAGGTCCTTTTGGATCTAGAGCTTTGGGATGAAGAGATGGTCGTATATTTAAATTGACTAAGTCTTATTGAACTTTCAAGCCATCCTTATTTTTATCATCTATTCCTGATAATGTTCCAATCAAACTGTCAAAGATATTTTTCTCGATGTGCATTACATCAAGGTTATGCCGGACAGATAATAACTTTGAATATGACAAATCAAAAAGATACTCTTTCTTTTTCATGCCAGGTATTTGTCTTCCTTAACATTATCAGGCTCTTTTATAATATTCTTCTTCTTTGACTTCTTTTGCTTTGGTGCTCTCTTCAAATTCTTGCTTGAGTTTCTTTTCTTTCTTCACATTTTCAGAAGTTTCTAAGGTAAAAGTAAGATCCTCTACTTGCTGAAACACTTCACTTCCAAAAGGTGGAGTAGGTGCATCTCTCATATCTTCTTTCTTATCATAAATCGTGATTTCATTCGCCAAAATTTATGATCCTTGTCCAATCACCATCTATGACTAGTATAATAATGTTTCCCACTAGAATGTAATCAATCAGAGCATGTGCCTTTATTATATTGTGGACAAGCCAATCATCCTTTCGTGCTCCAACCTGACAAATATGCATATGCAGAAAAATTATTTATGATCCACAATAATGCAGCACGTATATTGAACCTCTCGCCTCTCTAAACATCATACGTGTCAACCCCATTCCACGAAAGATTTAATTCATGAATGAGAGATTGTAGATAAACATTAATGTTGTTACCAGGTCTATGTGGACCTAGTATAAGCAAGGATAGAAATATATTAGGCCATTTCATACACTCCCATGGTGGCAAATTATAAGGCAGCGAAAACCAGCCAAATGCTATAGCTCACACTCATATTACCAAAAAGATTAAACCCTTCACTTGCCAAGCCAAGGCGAACATTTTGAGGGTCAAATTCAAAATCATTAATGACATCAAGAGATTTCCAACAAGATGAATCAGCTGGATGTCTCAAGATGCCATTACTTTTCGCTCTTCTTTATGCCATCTCATTTTTGCAGCCAATTCAGAGCACATGTACATCCTCTGAAGTCTTTGGATTAATGGAAAATAGCAAAGAATCTTTTTAAACTTCTTTTCCCTCAATGACCATCCCAAGTTCTTTTCAATCCATCTATCCTCTCCACATTTTGGGTAACTTGTTCGATCCTTATTCTCCTCCCCTCAATATAAAATACAATCGTTGGGACACACATCAATCTTTTTATAACTATAACCTAATGTGGCAACAATCTTTTAACTTCATAAAAGAATTTGAATGTGCATTACCTTATGAAAGGAGGAGTTTATACAACTGCATCATCAAATCAAAGTCTTTTGGGACATTCCAGTCATGCACCAAATGTTGAATAGATGGAGAACAAAAGAAAGCTTCTTGAAACTCTTACATCCTTCAAATAATAATTTTATGAATCTTTAAGTAATTTTTTAATCCATTTAAATATTTATCACCATCTCCTAGACCAGTATCACCATATTCAAATTTCTTATCATTATCAGTTGCAGTTTTAAGTGCATTTAGTACCATTTTATGTATGCCATCATCCTTAGTACAATCTCCACTTGTTCTATTTATGTTAGAAGGGATACTATGAGCTGAAATACCAAAACACAATTCCTAAAGTTCTTATCCCTAATAACTCCATTAAAACTAAATGTGCTCTAATTGTGTCTTTGTCATAGGTCAGACCATAAACACACTGTAGATAAGGGCACTTAAATATATCGCTGCCCAATCTCCAATATACATACTTGATGAATCCATCAACTCCCTTAAGATACTCTACTGTCCCCATAAAAGATAAGTACCAGATAAAATGAGAATCTAAGTGTTATATATATACAAATTCTAGCCTTATAGAATAATCTTTGATACCTTGGTAGATTCAACCAATTCTAATCTATGTCCATGGCTATATATGTATCTCAAATAAATACAAAAGAAGAAAATAAGTAAAGAATATCGAAGTAAAATTTTTTAAGAGACTAACATACAATGATCAATAACAATATTTACAAGTTCAAGACATTGATAGTTAAGACTGAATGCAAAAGTTAATAAATAATATACCCACTAAGCAACAAAGAAAATATACATACAACACGTTATCCTAGAGTTATTCTTTATAATAAATTAAGAAATTAACTCACAGAGAATATCAACATGAAATTAAAGCCCATGACAAAGCACCAATAAAGTGGCTAGCTAGAGGACCACAAGTGCTCAACTCATAACTATCACGATCATGTTTCAGACCCATGGTAAGGCACTAATAAAGTAGCTAGCTCAGAGTACCACAACCCCATATACCGTCACACAACTCAATTACAAGCCTATTAGATATTGAAATTCACAATCACATTCTTTTGCAAAACTTGATGTACATAATTATCAGAATCCATCCAAGTCAATATCAGTCATATGTCATACATAATTTCAAACAAAATCATACATATACCTAACAAATAAGTATATAGCATGCAACTATCAAAAATCGTATAAATCAAAATCACAGATGCACAAAATAATTTTATATAAATTGATGATTAATGTTCAAAAATTCTTATCTCTATTATCGTCAAATTGAACTCACTGGACTTACGATCTTGATGTCAAAAATCCTATTCGATATCTTCTTGTCGAAAAAATTATTCTCCTATACATCCCAAATTAATATTAAATAAAATCTATGGTGTCAAAATTATCTTTCTAGAACCTACTATCAGGATTCACTAAGGTCCACAAATAAATCCTCTGATTCCCTTTCACCATGGTAAAATAAAATAATAAATCATCTCATAACTAAGGGGAAATAGAGAAGGGAAGAGAGAGAAGGAACAATCTTCTCTTCCTTTCTTCTTCGTTAAAACAGGAACGTCCTCCCTCCCTTCCCTCTTCTCACTCAACCATGGCCACTGACAACCTTGAGGTCGGTGATCCGTGAAGGTACCCAATGGTAGCAAAAAATATCTCATCAGCAGCCATGACCGACAGGACCGGTGAACCAAAACAAAGAAAGAAGAAGAGGACTAACAGAGCAATCCCCTATTCAAACCAACCGGCAGCTTGCCGGTTCAACATTGCACGATGGCAACTGGAGGGTGCCAAAAAAGAAAAGAAGAGGAAGGAGAGAAGTTACCTCGGTCCCATGACTCAGACGGGTAAACAATCTGGTGATCATTTTTGATTAAATCGAGAAACTACTAAAGGAAAACTCAAAAAATCCAAAGTCCTCGTCCATAATTTCTTGGTGAAATCTCGATTGGACTCAATAGAGGAGGGAGGTCTTCTTATAGAGAAGAATTTTCTAGGGTTTATGGTGTTATTTGGCTCAGATTGAGCCTCTATTCCTTGATGTTATCGGACACAGGAGGGAGGGAAAAGAATAGAGTCCTATCGGGACTCTGTTTCTTTCTTTCTCCCATTTTTTTTTACTTTTCTTTCATACTTTAAGATTTGTTTTGAAGAGTTTAAAAACTTGTTATTACATTTTTAGGAGGGAGATTTTTTTTGATAAAATAGGAGGGAGATTGAAAACATGGAGGGATACTATATCAAAACAAAAAAATATGGAGGAATTCTAAATTAAGTTAATAGGTTGGGTTCAATTTTAAACTGACCCACATATATTAAATCTGAATCAATTTATTCTAATAAGATAATTCGATCAAACCTAATTACAATCTATTGAAACAAGATAACTTAACAGTAGGAGAGCAATTTATCTCACCTTACGGGTGACAATGGATCTCAGTGATTGAAAAACTTGATCTAAATTTTAATCAAATTTTTAGATTGGTATTCTACTTATTTTGGATTTAGGTCAAACTTGAAATCAAAAATATAATTCGAATGAAATTTGCATTTGGATTCGGATCCATTTGGATCCAAAACCAAAATCCAAAATTCGATCAAAATATTTTTATTAATAATTTTAAATATAAAAGGTGATTTAACAGTAGGAGAGCAATTTATCTCACTTTAAGGGTGATAATGGATCCCTGTGATCCAAAAATCTGATCTAAATTTTAATCAAATTTTTTGATTGGCATTCTACTTATTTTAGATTTAGATTGAACTTGAAATCAAAAAATATGATCCAAATGAAATTCACATTTTGATTCGGATCCATTTGGATCTAAGCCTGAAAATCCAAAATTTGATCAAAATATTTTTATTAATAATTTTAAAATAATATAGAATTTGAGTTACCCATACTTATCTATTAGCAGATTTGATTTACTCATGTTTAATCATTGAAACATAAGTTAAAATTAATTATAGCATTTTACGTTTGACAAATATGGTCTATACAACTTTTTCTTCAGAATTTGACCTTTTATCCATGTATGTACTTTACATGACTAAAAGCATGGGTGTATGTGACTTTTCTTGTAGTATCCTTTAGCTCAAATATTAGAAATCAATTGACTAACCGAACAAGTTATAAAACTAGCTTACAAATCTAAAATAGTTTTAGATTCTGAAGGGTTAAGCTTACATCATGTTAGGATATCCTTATGTTACCAAACTGTCTGATAATTGATCAAAAGGCAATTAGTTTATGATCATTGTTTGATAATGATTAAGGACTTGGATGAGCTTGAGAAACTTGATCTTGTACAATAAATTGCGAATGGATTTGATCCTACAATCCTTTATCAGTTCATATGGGCAGTTTATAGTAAACTGCCACATAAGTTAAATCGATTGCACTTGGTTAAAATGTTGAACATCTTGGTGACTACTGAAGAGACCTTGAAGAGTTCAATGGATAGGATTCTCATTGTAGACTAGGTTTCTACTCCCAAAAGAAGGTCTACTTAAAAGAAGAAGAAGTTCATGAAGAAACAAGTTGGAGAGCAAGCCAAAGAAGGAATTATCTTGTATACCTAGAAAGCCTGAAGAAAAGAAAGGGGACATGCCTTCAGAAGGTATGTTAGGTCTGCTGGATATCAGTATCTGAGCAAATAGTGAGTATTGTAGGATCTGAGAGATCCAGAAATGAGATGAGTCCGAAGTATATATATGTGAAACCTTAGGTTTCATTATATTGGAGGGGACAAAATAAACACAAAGGAATAACATGAGCTATCAGGCTCATCGACTCTTAAGTTATTTTTGTTTGTAAATTCTGCCTTCAGAGATAAATAGCCAAACTATCCTTTGTGAGACATAGGGTGAGGACCACTGAGATACTTGACTTGATATACATTGAGGTGTGTAGTCCATTTGATGTGCAAACCAGAGATGGTTATCTTTACTTCGATACTTTTATCGATGCTTTTCACGATATAAGTACATGTGTGAGACATATCTGAAGTCTTGAAAAATCTAAAAAATTCAGATATGAGGTAAAGAAGTAAACTAAAAAACTCTTAAGGTTCTTCGATGAGATCGAGAAGATGTATACCTTAATGAAAGTTTATAATCCATCTGAAAAAATAACATAGTTTTACAATGGACTCTTCCTAGTGCACCTCTAGGGGTATCCTCAAGGAAGGACCCTATTTGATATGGTCTAATCTATAATGAACATCACTGATCTTCTCTTATATTTTTAGGGATAAGCTTTACCACAGAATAATTTCTTCTAAGTCTATTCCTATTATGTCGTATGAGATGTGGCATGAGAAGGATATCCAATCCATGTCAAGCGACAACAGACGGACAAGTTAGAGATTAGGTCTATGAGAACTTTTTTTCAAGATATCTTAAAGAGTTTAGGGCATACTCTTTTGCTTTTCAAAGGATCACAATGTGATTGTGACCTGACATACTATGTTCTTGGAGAAATAGTTCATCCAAGAACAGATAGTGGGAGGATAATTAAGCTCAAAAAGAAATCTCTAAAGAGCAACGAGTCATAGAATCTATAAAACCTATTCATGATTAAGCTAGTA
Organism: Elaeis oleifera; assembly: GCA_000441515.1. Taxonomy (NCBI): domain Eukaryota; kingdom Viridiplantae; phylum Streptophyta; class Magnoliopsida; order Arecales; family Arecaceae; genus Elaeis; species Elaeis oleifera. The sequence continues at coordinate 105,643 of KE506085.1, forward strand.
CATGTAATACCTCTATCTTGTGAACGAGTAAAATCTCTCATCCTGCTGAAAGATGCTTAAGCATTTCAACAGAGAATGTTGAAAAAATATTCCTCATGAGAGATAGAAAATATAGAGATGATCCCAAAACTACTACGAGTTGATGTTAGACATTAATTTTGAGAAGTGGTTGAATACAGTAAAGTCAAAAATTGACTCAACACATTCTAACCAAGTCTGATCCTTAGTAGATCCACCAGTAGGTATAGTACCTATTGGATTCAAATCGATCTACAAAAAAAAAGCTGTAAAGGTAGAAACCTTTCAAGCAAGCATCTCGAAATAGGGATACTCGATGCGATCAAATGGTTTGATCTCATCAAGAATAGGAGAAAATATGTGTTTATAAGAAGGGTCAGTGGAAGCAATGTTATATTTCTCATATTATACGTTAGATTTCATTCTCCTGATTAGGAATGCTATTCTCATACTGACTATGGTTAGAATATGGTTGTCTAAAGAATTTTCTATAAAAGATCTTTGGGAACCATCCTATATAAGTCTATGAGATAGATCTATTAAGATACTAGTTTCACAGAAGATGTACATAGAAGAGGTGCTGAAGGAGTTCCGCATGAAAAAATTTTAGAAGGATTTCTATCCCTTGTGCATAGGATTAATTTCTCCAAGAAGATGTATGGGACACATCTGTGAAGATATAGTATATGAGCTAGATCCTTTATGCTTTAGCTAGTAGGAGCCTCATGTATACTATGTACATGATCCGATATATTTTTACTGTAAGTGTCACGAGCAAATATTGATGAAATTCAAACTAAAAGTACTGGATAGCTATGAAAATATTTCTAAGTACTTGAGAAGCACTTAGGATATGGTCTTTGGAGGGAATCAAAGTTGAGGGTAAAGGGATATAATGAATCAGACTTTATGTCTGATATTGATGGTAGAGAGTCTACATCAGAAAAGTATTTTTTATGTAATATAGATTCGATAAATTGAAAGAGTCCAAACAACTCATCATTGTAAATTCCAAAAACCATGCATGTCGCTGCTTATGAGGTTGCTGGGGAAGCCTTCTGGTTAAAAAGAATTTATTGTAGAACTGGTGTATTGTCATCAGATGGCATAATATTATACTACAACAACAGAGGTGCCATTGCTTTAGCTAAGGAGTTTAGGTTTCATCAAAATTTCTGACATATAAGAGTGATTATTTGCAATTATTTTTAGAAGTAAAACTTTGAAAATCAGAATAGACCCCACAAAAATATGGCGGATCCATAGACTAAGCCATTTTATCAGTAGAAGATCAAAACACATCTTGAGAAGATGGAGCTTGGGTCTATGGCAAATTGGCTTTAGTGTAAGCACAAGATTATTACATGCATGCCTTAGAAGCCAACCGAACTGACACATTAATTCTTTCTAAGATATAATTTTATACTTGACCTAATTATTTAAGGCAATTAATTACCATTCATGTAGTGTATGTATCCATGAATCGTCCAATGAATTAATAAGATTGTTGCCCAGCTATGCAACCCAAGAGGGGGGGTGAATTGGATTTCTAAAATTTAAAATTAACTTACAACTAAGAGGATTATTTAACAATGTGCAGGATATATGTGGAGACTGAAATTTATGCAAGCTGTAGAAGTTGGATGTAGGAATGTAAGAAGATAAGAAGATTTAAAAGGAGAACACGTAAGCACAATACAAATAAAGAATTTATAGTGATTCGGTGCCAACCTTGCACCTACATCCACTTCCCAAGCTCCTACTTAAAAATTCAAATCCACTAATTCATATTCAACCCGAATACAACATCGGAACCTTCGACTTTAGCTATCCCAAGCTAAAACACTTATTTTCGGGTATAAGCCAATCCAATACAAT
>KE506085.1:124938-140318 GCA_000441515.1 Elaeis oleifera
CCTCAAACTCAGTAGGACAAGAAACCTTAAAAATTGGACCGAATTCAGGTTAGTCAGTTTAACTGGTGTCTAGAAAAGTAGTTCAAAGATTACGTTCTGAAGGAAAGTGGTTCATTAATTAGTTCGTTCGCTTACCTAGCCAATACAGTTGATGTCTAAGGAAGTAACGGGGGGACCCCCACTAACCTTATACTTATCTGATCAATTGAGCAGCTAGTCTGCTACTTGGAGTGCTTGAAGGTGACCTTGACAGTTGGAGCTATCTAGATCTAGGATAACCCATAGTCAGGATCGACTAAACCACTTATTTGTTAACTAAAATATCAACCTAATTAATTTTCTCTCTCATCTTAGCCTTAAAACTCTTTAGGTTCTCTTTTTAGAACTCTTTTCTCTCCCCCTCTTTCTTTCTCATCTTTTTTTCAAAAAAAAATACTGAAATTAAAACTCAATGAGATCTTTTGGGTGCATGCTAGGATGCCGATCATTACAACCTGATTTACACCCATTAGATCTAGAGCTAGAAAGAACGATTCGAACAAACCAAATCAAAATCATGGATCCAAAATAGAAGACTGACCCATCATGACAATTGAGGGAGTATTTTACTCCCTCATCTTACACCTACTCGCCATGTATCTAGCCTCCTCCTGTGGAGGTGGCACAATACGAAATCAAGTCCAATATTATTCAAATGCTACCATTATTCTATGGACTGATGAAGGAGGATTCATACAAATACTTGGATGAATTTTTTGAGATACACTCCACAGTAAAAATTCAAAACTTCTCTGATGATGCTCTTAGGTTGAAACTGTTCCCTTTTCACTTAAGGATAAAGTCAAGCATTGATTAAACTCCCTAGAATCCATAACCATTTCAACTTGGAACCATCTTCAGAGAGAGTTCCTCAAGAAATACTTTTCAATTGAAAAAATAAATCAAATTAAAAAAGCCATCACTAATTTTTTCCAATTGGATGGTGAACTTTTTCATGAGATATGAGAAAGGTTAAGGGACCTTATTCGTAAATGCCCCATCACACTATTCCAAATGGCAACTTGTTCAGTGTTTCTACAATGGTCTATTAGAGAAATACCGATAAATAATCGATGCATCGTGTGGTGGGATATTCATACTAAAGAGTGAGGATGAGGCTTGGTTGCTCTTTGAAATACTTAGTGAGAACTCCCTGCATCACATGTCTGCCACCTTTAGAGAACAACCCATGTCTCAATAGAAAAGAGGTGGAATTTATCAGATTAAAAATATTATGGATATCCACAATAAGGTAGATGAGTTGTCTCAAAAATTAGATCGTCTTCTAAATACTGAATACTCTTCGATTCTACCTAACCCAGTCTATGATGTTTGTGCATTGTGTGCAAGTCCGACCCATTTTGTTAGTGAATGCCTAATCGCATCTCAATTTTCTGAGTTTGTACATGAGCAGATCCAACAAGCTCAAACCCAACAAGCTCGTAGATCAGAAAATGATCCATACTCGAGCACTTATAAATCTGACTGGAGAAACCACCCTAATTTTTTCTGAAGACCACAGCTAGTGGTTGGCTCTACTGTACCTAGATCCAACTATCAGGACCCAACATATAAGCATAGACCATACCACCAGTTCTAAAATGCTCTTCAACCATCTACCACTGGTCACAGCTCAGCTTTTGAGGATAAAGTTCTAAAAGTGCTAGAATGATTAGAAGTCAACACCCAGACCCTTAACTCTCACACGCAATCCAATGCTAAGCTAGAGATCCAAATAGATCAACTACTAATCGCATTCAGTAGGAGGAAAGGAGAAAATTATCTATCCAACCTGAGAGCAATCTGAGAAGGCAATTCATGTTTGAGAGCTCCAATGCTCCAAAAATCTTTTCTGAAACACCAAATCAATCATGACTCTCAAAAGTGGGAAGGTCATTGAACACACGAGTAAAATCAATGAGACCAATCCTAGACCTCTGACCAAGCTCAAATCATCCAAGAACAAGGAAGACCCAAAAGTAGAGAATGGACCAACTGCATCGGAATCACCTTACTTACCTAAAGCTCCATTTTCGAGTATCCTAAAAGCCCCTACTCCTGTGGATAAGAAGGGAGGAAGACTCGACAAGATGTTAAAATTATTTAAGCAAGTCTAAATTAATCTCCTCCTTCTAGATGCAATCAAACAGGTCCTAGCTTATGCAAAATTTTTGAAAAAATTATGCACCCAGAAACGTAAATCTCGATCATAACTTTCGAAGAAAGGATATCTCACCGAACAAGCTAGCTCTGTATTCCTGCACGCTATTCCTCCAAAGCTTAAAGATCCAAGTACCCCTACCATTTCTTGCATTATAGGGACTTTCACATCGAACAAGCTCTCCTACACCTAGGGGCTAGTGTGAACCTTTTACCTAGCTCGATTTATGAATTTTTTGGTTTGGAGAACTGAAACCCACATCGATCACTTTACAGTTAGCTGATACATCAATTAAGACACCACGTGGGATGATCGAGGCTATTTTGGTCAAGGTAGATGAGTTCTATTTTTTAATTAATTTTTAGTCCTTGACATGGAACTGAATGACAATCTAAGGTAAATTTTCATTATCTTAGGCAGACCCTTCCTAGCTACGGCAAATGCGTGCATCAATTGTAGGACAGGAGTTATAGACGTATCATTTGAAAATAAGAAACTGAGACTAAATGTATTCAGTGCATCCCAGAGATCATCAACTAATAGTTGCTTCGAGATAGATACATTCGAGGACATCATAAAGGAAGCAACATCAATGATTTTTGCACATGATTTTTGAGACACCCACTTGATGCACTTTGGAGTGGATGACTGTGATATAGAGGGAGGTAGTAAAGAAGTAAACATTCTAGTTGATACATCAAATACTGAAACTACTTCTCCTTAGACAATCAAGTACGAGCCATTGCCCGTATTAGCCAATACACCTACAGCCCCGTCATTAGAATCACCACCTGCAGTAGAATTAAAGCCACTTCCGACCGCACTTAAGTACACATTCCTAGGACCTAATGACACCCTCCCAGTGATCATTGCATCAAACTTGACCTCGGATCAAGAAACATAATTGGCTGGTGTTCTGAAGGAAACAAAGAGGCTATCGGCTGGTCCATTAGTGATCTAAAAGGAATTGAACCCTCCATCTGTATGCATCACATTCATTACGAGGCAGGTGCCAAACCTCATCGAGACATGCAGAGGAGATTGAACCCAAACATCTAAGAAGTAGTGAAGAAAGAGGTGGTAAAATGGTTAGATGCTGGAATCATCTACCCCATATCTAACAGTAAATGGGTCAGCCCTACCCAAGTAGTACCTAAGAAATTACATATTATTATGGTGGAGAATGAAGAAGGTGAATTGTTTCCATTCGCACGCCATTTAGTTGGCGAATATGCATTGATTATAGGAACTAAATACCATTACTAGGAAGGATCATTTTCTATTATCCTTTGTCGACCAAATCCTAGAACGGCTAGTGGGTCAATATTTTTTTATTTTTAGATGGTTATTCAGGGTACAATCATATATCTGTATTCTCAGATGACCAAGAGAAAACCACCTTCACTTGCCCCTATAGCATTTTCGCTTTTCAACATATACCGTTCGGGCTCTGCAATGCATCCGCTACATTTCAACGGTGCATCTTGACCATTTTCTTGGATATGCTGGATAAATATCTTGAAATTTTTATAGATAATTTTTTTCATATTTGAAACCACCTTTGAAGATTGTCTCCATAACCTCTACAAAATCCTCAAGTGCTGTACAAAGATAAATTTGATTTTAAGTTGGAAAAAGAGTCATTTTATGGTTCGAGAAGAAATCGTATTGGGACACATTATTCTAAAAGGAGGATTAAGATAGACAAAGCCAAAATTGAGGTTATTCAAACTACCATCTCCCACTTCGATTCAACAAATACGATCTTTTTATATCATGCTGGATTTTATAGATGCTCCATCAAATATTTTAGTAAATATCGAAATCCTTGTGCAATCTGCTAGTCAAGGACACACCATTTGTCTTTAATGAAGAATATCTACAAGCCTTTCACATATTACAAATAGGCCTAACAACAGCACCCATAACAAAATCCCCTGATTGGTCCTTCCCATTTGAAATCATTGTGATGCTTTCGATTTCACAATAGGGGCCGTCTTAGGTCAAAGAATCAACAAAGAGCCACATGTGACCTATTACGCTAGCAAAACTCTATTCGATGCCTAATTGAACTACACCACAACAGAAAAAGAGCTACTAGCGATAATATTCACCCTTGATAAATTTTGTTCATATCTATTAGGGTCTAAGATTCTAGTGTATGTTAATCATGCGGCTCTGAAACATCTACTCTCAAAGAAAGATACTAAACTATGATTGATCAGATGGATCCTTCTGCTTCAAAAATTTGATCTAAAAATTTGACACAAGAAGGGTTTGAAAAATATGGTCACTGATCATATTTTTAGAATTTTAGTTGATCATACGACGGGTACAGATGAGGTCAAGAAAAAATTCTCTAACGAACAATTTTTTGCAACCTCCTCTGACCAAATTTTATGATTTGCCCACATCATTAACTATTTGGCAACAGGACAAGTTCCTCTCCATTGGATAAAACAGGAGAAGGATTGATTCTTTTCACAAGTCAAACATTATTATTGGAGGAACCCGAATTGTTCAAACATTGCCCTGACCAAGTGATTCGACGCTGTGTCCCTGAGAGCGAGTATCAAAATATACTTATCTTTTGTCACTCTCATGCATGCAGGGGACATTTCAGTGAGAAGAGAACGGCTGCAAAAGTATTACAAAGTAGATTTTACTGGCCGATATTATTTAAAGATGCACATAAATTTTATCTTGAGTACTTGCGCTGTCAGCAGATGGAGAATATTTCTAAAAAAATATGATGCCCTTATCCCCCATCTTGGTCGTGAAAGTTTTTGATACCTGGAAAATTGATTTTATGAGCCCCTTTCCTCCATCCTACAGATACGAATACATTTTGGTTGCGGTAGATTACGTATCTAAATGGGTTGAGACTATGGCAACCAAAATGAATAATCACAAGATGATAATCAAATTCATCCAACAGAACATCTTAAGTCGATTTGGTTGCCCAAGAGCCATTATTAGTGACGGAGGTGCACACTTCATGAATAGATATTTTGAAAGTTTAATGAAAAAATATGGAATCACTCACAAAGTTATCACACCATACCACTCCTAAACTAGTGGCCAAGTGGAAGTCTCCAATAGGGAGATCAAATATATTCTCGAGAAGATGATTAGGCCTGATCGAAAAGATTGATCTAAACGATTAGATGATGCATTATGGGCCTACCAAACTGCATACAGAATCCTAATAGGAATATCTCCTTACCGGCTCATTTTTTAAAAAGCCTGTCATCTATCGGTAGAACTAGAACACCACACATTTTGAAATTTTGGACCATAAAGTAATTCAATTTCGACATAAAAGTATAGATAGTAATAGGAGACTACAATTGAATGAATTAGAAGAGCTACATAATGAAATATACGAGAATTCATGAATATATAAGGCTCGAACTAAGACTTATCATGATAAATATATTTCATAAAAAATGTTCAAACCTAATCAAAAAGTATGACTTTATAATTCAAGGTTGTGACTATTCTCTGAAAACTCCATTCACGTTCGGATGGATCATATGTCGTAACTCAGGCGTTCCCTCATGGAGTAATTAAAATCAAAGATCCTAAACAGAAAAATACTTTCAAAGTAAATGGCCAACAATTGAAATATTATGTGGATAAAATCAGAGATGGCGAACAAATTGACTCAATTGAATTACAAGATCCAGTCTACAATCGAACTTTGACTTGATTTGACTGAAGATCTTAAAATTAATGCTTGTTGGGAGGCAACCCAGTATTTTATTTTTTTAGTTATCCAAATTTTTTTATTTATAAAATCTAATAAGGATGACTAGCTAAGTTGAGGGAAAAACATCATCAACATCTAACGAGGGCTCTTGAAAAACATGAAAGAACCTGCAAACAACAGCAAATTAGGTGGTATCCCTCTTTTGTATTTTTTCTTTTCTTCCATTAGGGATAATGAAAATTAAGTTAGGAGAAAGAATAACTAATTTAATTAAGTCCTCGAGTATGATCAGAAATAATTAATTTGTGTATGTGGATTTTGTCTCGATTTGAAGTTAACTAGACATCCTAATCAATGAGTGATTAACGGTCTAGATAATTTTAGAGATATCAAGAAAAAATTATTAAAAATACTCAATTAATGGTAGAATTTAGATCAGACTAAATTTTGGAGTGATTCTAAAATCCTCTTTCCTTCTACCTCAATGAAGAATCTGCTTCATGCGGATATGGGTGAAAATGTAAAAGTTTGTAAAAATTTATCTTAATCATTCATGAAAAAAAGAGTTTTTAGCATTTCTCACTAAGTAATCGGGCTCCTTCGCCTAAGTAAGTGTTGTTGTTCGCATCAAAAGGTGAGAATGTGAAGAAACCTCTTATATAGTTAGTTTTAACTCATAACCTTTTTGACTCAAGTCAGTAAGTCTGAAGGGTGTTTTACACCTAATGCCGTAAAGCCAACTAGTTTGAGAGTCATTGGCCTAAAGCTCGCTACAAGAGTCAATTAGAAAGGTAAAAGGGTTAGGACATTACACCGACTGTACATGTAAATATTTTTTTTAAAAAAAGAAGAGAAAGAATAAGGAGAATAAACTGTAAAAAGATGCTACACCAAACCACATTAAGTTAGAGAATTTAAAGAGAAGAGTGGAGAGTCGAAAAAAGAAGATCTCTAAAAATTTCTATGGCTAATACTCAACCACTAATTGGATCAAATTGATAATCCAATAAAGTACCTCATTAATGGTTTAGCTGGATATCCACTACAATTAGAATGCCTAGGATAACTATTGATTCAAGGATAATTTGGTGCACAATGCTAATGTATCTATTTTACTCGAGGATGAGTAAAAATTTAAGTTGAAGGGTGTGATGAATACTTAATTTGAACTGCTAAAGATATTAAATATTATAATAATTGATATTATTTATTAAAATTTGATGCTCTCTAGTCTATTTTATAGGTGATGGGGGGTTTGGATTCATATGATTCAAATTGAACTTAAATCGGATCAGATTTGAGTGAACCAGACAACAACTTTCATTTCAGTGTGAACGGAACTTAAAGATCAAAGGTCAAGAAACAGCTTCTCCAATCAAGGGTCCAAATTAGAAAATAAATAGAACCAAGTGTTAACACGACTTAAATCTCATAGGCTCAGATTAAAAGATCACTCTTCATGAAGATTCAAAGGTCCTTATTCATGTTTCCACCTCTCTTTCATAAATCTTAGCCTCCCACTCTATAAATAGAACCCCAAGGCCTCCATCTTCTCCAAAGAAAACCAATCCTAAGTTCTCTTCAAGCTTCTCTTTTTTTTCTCTCTCTTCCTCTTCTCCATAGGTCTAGGGGAGATACTAACCCTAACACGACACCATATTCCTCCACAGATTCTTTTCCACATCCCATCAAATAGGAGAGGTCTTAATCCTATTGCCGCTATCCTTTCTCTTCTACATACCTGCTTCTATTTATCTTTCTTCCTTGGAGTTCCTAGACCAAGCCTTCCAGCCATCCTGCCGCTGTTTGCATAAAAAAGATGAAGGATTCAAAGAGACACATCCACTATCAGACATAGCGAGAAGATCAACTTGATTTAGTTGTCTTGTGTCGTAATTTATTTTTTTCTTTATGTATGCTTTCTTATTTGATTAATGAAAAGTAATTTATGATAATTTCTATATTTTTTCTTAGTTTCTTGAATCTATTATTCTTTCTTTGGTATTTTGAAACAATCGAATAAGATCACTGCAGATACGACTCCAACTCACCCTCTCTACATAGTAGTAAGTAGGGTTAATTTTGATGTGCTACGACATGCATCAATGGCCCAGCTATATCTAGAAAAAGAAAGAGTCAACTATCCAAAAAAAAATAGAAGAGAAGAAAGAGAAAAGAAGAAAAGGACTCACCCAAATGAAGGAGGTCACAGCCTCCCTTTGCCATCTCCTGATGCTCTACTGCTTGATCTTGCTCAAATCGATATCAAGAAGCATCCCCTCGATTGCACGGTGGGTAGTTTTCAATCCTCGAAGGTGGCATCCCTGGAAAATGAGGACGGTCCTCGCTCCACCCGACAGATATTTCGATGGAGTTTGGACTTGATTGTTCAACCCAAACAGAGATCCCCTCGGCTCGAGGGTAGGGAGAGTTGCAGGCTTCGGGGGATGAGATTGGATCGAGGGAGCCGATATAACATCCACTTAAGTGGAAGAAGCCAAAGGAAGCATCTCTCTCTGATCAGCTTCAGGGGCTTTCTGCTTTTTCTGAGCCTCGACGACGGTCGATGAAGGTGCCTTCCTCTTCTTCAGTGCATTCTTCCTTCTCAGTGCTTCGAGCTCCTCAAGCTCCTCAGGTCTCATATCTGCAACAAGTCAAAATAAGTCAAAAGAAAGAGAGAGAAAGAAGAAAGAAAATCAGATATCAAAAAAGCAACTAAACTAAACTCTGGGGTCGATAGGGCTAAGACCAATATTAAAAAGGGTATGCTCTGACAGCAACTGCTTCAAAGGAGGAATGCTATACCTTCGCAATGCTGCAGAGTGCTCCAGATCCTCCTTTTCTAGCTTTTGGCTCTAAAAAATAGAGTCCCTCAGTCGACCCTAGAATGAAAGTCTCCAATTCTCAATGAAAGAATCTGAAAGAAATAAAAATTGGCTCTTCCATCCGTGGACCAAAAAGGGGCCCTCTTTATTGAAGCAGGGACCCCTCTTAGAGGAGAGACGTACCATAATCCTCGATACTTCTCTTTATAGTGTAGAAGGATCGAAAGAGAGGAATAGATAGTTAGACTTTGGCCATGATACAAACAGCAACAAAGCCGATAATGAAGTGAAAAGAATTTGAGATGATGAAATAAAGGAAGATGTTGAAGAAGCAAAAGATTTCTACAATGAATGGATGGATAGACAACCTAAGTCCGGCTCGAAATGCTTCCTCATACAAGCCAATCCGATGAGAAGGAGGATCGTCGATCCTATCATTGGACCTCAGAGGCTCTAACTCGTATGAAGGAATCCCCTATTGAGCTCGAATTAGACTTAGATCTCTTGAGTCCAACATGGACACAATGATGCCAAGCACGAAAGGTGGTCTGACCTCATGCCTGATATCGGAGCCTATGAAATTTACCATTGAATGATAGAAGGAACTGGAAGACCAACCCTCCTTAAAACCAGCCATTAAAAGGTAGAAGAAGGAAAAGGAGAAAGAAGAAGGAATGAAGAAACAGAGGAGTCGAGGAAAATCGACAAAAAATGAAGGAGAGAAAATGAAAAATCAACAGGAGGATCAAGGAAATCCATCTGTGACTGCACAGGAGATAAGGACGGTTAATCGAAGGAAGCCATCAGAGGAGGTCGCCGGCAATCTAAAGAAACTGAAGGAAACAGCCAGAGGGAGAGCTTCTCAAAATGCTCAAAGGGAACTGAAAACCTAACCTAGGGAAAGAGGAGGAGAATGGTCTGGGAGCGTAAGGAAGGATAAAAGAAGTTATCGCCCCTTTTATGAGCCTGGGAGGCAGTACGGCATACATATAATCGTCTCTGGCCTTTGGGTGATCAGCATCTAACGCACTCTTATTGGGTCACAAAGCTGTCAGATGCCCATTTTTTGGATCGCATCCAAAATGAAGCATGCCATCCTTTGAATCCTGCAAAATCATCCCACTTTTTTCGATCATGATTAACCCTCGACATGATCTTTCTTTCATCGAAAAAGCATGCATGTGTCATTTCGGCTATGATAGGGGTGCATCTTCAGCAGCCTTGGATCAATGTACTCCGTTTGTTCGAACCTCTTATGATTCGAACTTGGGAGTAGGGGCATGTGTTAGGGGTTGATGTGTCATCCATGCCAAAGACATGAATCAATGAAGAATCCATAATAAATTATACAAGGTTGTTGCAATAATGTCGATCAGAGATAAATGAGTGCAATTCCAGTGGTAGATATGTAATCCCAGTGATAGATATGTCATCCCAGAATTATTGAAAAATTATGCTAAAAGAAGTCATTTAGTACATAATGAAGTAATGGAAGATCTCATTTCGAACCTCACTAATTCTCACTCTCTAACTGACCCTTTCGAATGAAGTTTTCTGATGGAAAATTCTACCGATCTCACTCTGGTCGCTGATCTTAACTTCGACAACTAATTTAGGCTTTGATAGCTAATTTTAGTTTCGATCGTGGGTTGTTAGCCATTGACATTAGGATGGCACCCAGACATCGAACATCGATGCATGAAAGAATCTCTCATCGATCCTCGCTTTTAGCCGCAAGCTTCATTCCCTTTAACTATTGCTGACTATCATATTTGAAAAGGTCGATCCCATATGGTCCCATCAAGTTACGTCACTCAACGTCTGACCATGCTATTCTAACGGCTGACTACACGCCTGATTAAGTCATGTCAAATCACGCCACCCTGAGAATGGCTAACTGTACACCGGATTAGGTGACATCCGCCACCAAAAATCAAATTGGACATCATGGAGTGGTACGTTGAGAAAGGTTGCAATGGTCCCCCATTACTTTTCCCTCATGACTCTCATCAAAAGGGGACTCTCCAAATATGTAAACTCGCGCCCTCTCTTCCTCTCACACTCCTCATCTATTCTAGCTTTCTGACTTGATCGTCGGAGGATCCTTGTCGGATCCAACTTTGATCAAGACTTGTTTTGTAGATCTCATCGTGCTCACGATTCTCAGTCAACTCCAACTACTCTGATCTGGATCAAGAATCTACTGCAACATTATTAAACAACAAAATGTATGTAAAGTCTTTTTTAATCAAATATGACTCGAGTCTGTACCAAAAGGGCTTATCTAGTTTTGGGTCTTGTCATGATTAGATCTAGCTGTGGCCGTAGTCATAAAGACTAAAAGCGTGTTGTGCCTGCACTTTTTTTGGTGATAATTACTTGAAATTATGGTTTCCCAACAGTATGCTAAATCAAACTTTTCACTAGGATTTTAAAGATAAATTGCTTAAATGTGATACTTTTTCATGAATGAATAGTTTACTTCCGTTAAGATTCATAGGGATGCTTGTATTTATCCAAATATTTCTTTATTATTATATAGTTGATCCAACTAAAGATGTTGTTGGCGGCATTTTATCGGGTGTTAGCTCATTACTTTTTTTCCTTGTCATATTTTATACAAAGCTTGTGTCTCGTCACCCTAGGGCCATCACATATGTTACTGTACCTATTTTTGGTGGTCATCTCTCACAATCAATAGCAATGTGGTGAATATAGTTATAATAATTTAGCATTTCTATATATAGGCCACTAGTTGGAGCATGCCTATATGAAATTTAAAATTAAAATTATTTAAGATAAAATATGATATGAAAATATTAATATTTTTTTCAGCAAATATCATTATTGATTTTTATTATAATATAAATAAAATAATCATGAATTATTGATTCTTACAGATTTTGTAAGAAAAAATAGATATGAATATTGGGATACATAGAAGTTAATTTAAATATTTTTAACAATACATCTTTTAAAATATCGTGAAGAATAAAAATAAGTAAGTTCATTTTTCATTTTTATGTAATAGAAAAAGCTTTCTATTAGAATAATGAATAAAATATGAAACATCATAATGTACATCAAATAATTATTAATGACCTAAAATATATCTGAATACATTAAATAATTTTTTTTGTGATAATGATATATGTTGTATCATGGTTATTAAGGGCTTGCTATTAGAACCAGAGATTATTTGTTTGAATATTATAGTTTATCATTACCGGCGCACATAATTGCAACTAATATTTGAATAAAAGCTTTAATTGATGCTGGTGAACCCGGTCCAACTAGAAATTTCATCTTGGTGCGGGCTTTGGTAGACATAGATGAGTTAATTCAAGCTTCCAATCCTCAAGTAAAGACATAGATGAGTTTAATTCATTTAATTGGGAGAAATCAGCTTATTCAGGTTCCTTGAAGACAATGATAGAGTACACTTTTTTCCATTTCTAATGAGTATATGAAGTGATATTGCCCCTGTAATGCTTCTAATATGCATATCTTCGTTATATAATGGCTTCTTTCATATATATTGACAGGACCATGAAATCTGGTCGAGTTGACTTATCAAGCTATAACATATGGGGAGGCATTACATTTTCAATCATTTAATCATTCATTCATCAAGCAATACTTATATCATGGATTCATCCAGCCCCTTCACACACACACACACACACACACACACACAAAAGGCATTTATCCAAGTGGTTGAACCATATTTAGCATGGGCTACCATAACAGCAACACATAAAGTTAGGAGATTTTGATATATTTTTGGAAAGATTAGAAGCAAAATGTTTTTTTAAGCCTTCTTAAGAAAGTTTATGGTTAAAATAGCTTAATTAACTATAAATAAATGATCAATGAGAGAAGGCTCACCGATATGTTGTCATATGACTACATTGACTGCTCCAAACAATCAAGCTAGTGTACACACACCCTCCTCCCTCTCTGTTCATGTCCTTCAAGCTGCCAAATAAGCTAACCAGCTTTCTGATATATTGTCCCTCTGAAATCCTCCTCATAGATGGGACCATTACACTGTTCCCATTTTCTGCCATCTTTTTCTGCAACTGTGCCTCAGATTCCTCAGACTTTATCCTGCCACTGCCATCTTGGATCCCTATACTTTTCAGCAGCCCTTGAAAAGACCTTTTAACCAATCCCATTAACACATGCTCTATAAAACTTCCCTGCCACTAAAACAAAAAAGACCTTTTGTTCACATGCCTCTTTTACTTGAATCTTTTTCCTCACATTGCTTTGTCCCCCTTCTGCACCAAAATGTTGCAACTGATTGCGTACGTTAAAATCCCAGGCTCCAAAATCCATGGTAATAAGTACAACAGATGAGAAGTTAATTACTTGAATTACAGAAATCCACTCCCTTTTACTGTGCATGAGATTTAGATCTTTGTTTCTTTAATTAGAGAGAGAAGTAAACATGAAAGCCTATGGATATAAAACTAGATAAATCGCATTGGTTAAGGAAAAGCCAGTACCTCACAGAGACCTTCCATCCCTCCCAAGGACCACTCACTACCTCTGCTTTCTTCCCTGTTATTATTATATTGGTGATGATGGGTGGCAATAGTCCATATCCCTTTCTTCTCTATGGTCTCTGAATTATTCCTCTCCCCCAATTAGGCTTCATCCAATCCAATTGGCAATTCATCTTCTTCCTCTAAGAAGATGCAAGACCAATTCCACATCCCTTCCTGCTTCACATCCGGCGAGCCGATGGCCGATGATCCCGCATCAATTGCTGCAACCAAGTCAGGCCGGAGCGTCGTGACATCGGTATATCGGACAAAGATCGCCGGCCACTGCCGGTTGATCACTGTGACTTGGTGCAAAGATGTCCTAGTTCATGGCCTCTCCGTTTCAGTGGCGGAAAGATCAGACAATGCTGATGAGACCAACACCAATACTAATGCCAACCAGCACAGCTGCAAGGTGGAGCTGCGGCCATGGTACTTCTGGCGCAAGCACGGGTCGAAGCGCTTCCATGTCGAAGGAAGCCTGTGGATGTGTTCTGGGATCTCAAGAATGCAAAATTCTCAGGAGAACCCCAGCCTCAATCCAACTACTACGTCGCAGTGGTCTCCGACGAGGAGGTGGTCCTACTCCTAGGTGATCTTAACATGGAGGCCTACCGGAGGACCGGGTCTCGGCCGGCAACCATAGATGCCACCTTGGTGTCCAGAAAGGAGCATGTCTTCGGTAAGAAGAGGTTCGCGACAAGAGCCAAATTCAGCGACAATGGGAAGCTTCATGAGATATTGATAGAGTGCAAGAGTGGTGGCAGCGGCAGCAGCATCGGTGGTAACATGGATCCAGAGATGGTGATAGAGATTGATGGGCATGTGGCCATCCATGTGAGACATCTCCAATGGAAGTTCAGGGGAAATCAGTCCGTAACGGTCAACAAAGCTAGAGTGGAGGTGTATTGGGATGTTCATGACTGGCTCTTCAGCCCTGGTCCAAGTCATGCATTGTTCATATTCAAGCCTTCACCACTTCGGCATTCTTCGACGCCAACATCATCTTCATTGAATTCTTTCGAAGGAAGAATGCTAATGTAGATGGGTCATCTGGATTTGCTTGTTCTTATGCCTGGAATTAGAATGATGGAATTTCTTACACTAGTCTTAAACCATGTTATTACTACAATTTAGAAGGAATTGAGAGGTTGGCTCGATTAAACCTTGCATGCAATTAACTGTAATTTATGTTCGATTAAAGTTCTTTTCCTTCAGGAAACACTGCGAGGGAGAGGAATTTGGTACCATGTTGTCCCTTTGGAAAAATTGTGTGAGATTGAAGCCCAGACAGAGAGGTTGTATGGTGGTAGAGTTCTTTTCTCTGCAAAAGCCGATAGTGTGAACACCAAGAGTGAGGAACAGAGAGAGAGAGATGGGCTGGCAAGCACATGGGATGTAGGAGCTGGGTCCCAGTGGAAGATTGTAAGTTAGCTACAGCCTGTCTGAACAAAAGACGCCATAAAGAGATGCCAAACTGGATTCACACTAGCACGCACTTTATAACTCCCATACCCAAGCTTCTCTATTTTCCACCTCTCAGCATCTTCTAATGCACACCACACCCACCCTATATGTTAGAGATTGTACTTGTTCTTCATTTATTCTCCCATTCCATACCAACAGCACCAAATTTTTTGTTGAAAGAAGGAATCATGTTCCTAATTACAATTTGTTTCATGTAGAAAATGAAGTGAAATGAGTATATAGAAAAGAAGAATGAAAAAGGTTTGAAGAAGGATTTTGCCAATAGAAAATAATTTCTTTTCTTCGTTTTTGTTTATTTTCTGCTAGAAGGTGATTATCTTGCACTACAAAGGCTTTACTTCTTGAGAAATACAAGATATTCTAATGAATTAGTCCTGCCATCCTGATCCTTGGATGCCAATTCCGGCTCGCATATTGTTCTATTTTGCTTATGTTGAACCGACAGTGGACACTGCCAACTCTGAAAAGACTTTTTTTTTCTCTTTCTCGATTAGTTATGGATCTGAAAATATTATATTACTCTCTTTCCAATGTAAAGCAACAAAAAATTGCTTCCCAAAAATGTGTATATATATATATATATATATATATATATATATATATAT
>KE506085.1:140413-156727 GCA_000441515.1 Elaeis oleifera
TATATATATATATATATATATATATATATATATATATATGATGCCAGAGGAGCTGTCAGATTCGAGTATAGGGATCCAATGGAAGAGACTTAAGCCTATCATTCAGCCTTCAAGGTGCATGTGTCCTGTCTGGTAGGATTGGGCTGCTGACGGTGGCTATGTGGCACAGGATACAGATCCCCTACGGTACTCGTGCAGCACCATCCATTACTGTATAGCTATGGATTGCCGCCATCAAGAGATGAACGGCTATTAAAAAATACGCATCATGTATGTCATGGCATATGCTTGTGGACTGTTTGTTTGATCGCCGTCCATCTTTTGATAGCTATAATCTAACGATGCACGACATCTTGTGTTGTGCAGGCCGCACTGTAGAGGATCCTGATTGTTGTGGTACAGCAACCTCTGCTATCAAATGGTAAGTTGTCTCCCAATTCCTTTTAGTGCGGTGCACATGGAATCCTGGTGTCTAAAGGCTTGCGTACAAGAAAATCCAAAACCATGTTTGAAGGTTGAGAGAGACCACTCGAAATGGGATGGTCTGAATGGATGAAGTGGCATCCGCCATCTGGATTTGGTGACTGTCGTGATCGACGGGTGGTGGACTTTGAACTGCAGGCCGCTGCCAGCCATGCATGTGGTTCTCGGGCTGTGGGAGCCAGTTCACAGATAGATTGATGATTCCAACTCTAATGAGACATCGTCCTAATTTAAAAGCTGCTGCATCTAACATTGGATTATTGTGATTGAAGAATAGAAGGGGTATGTTGACCAGAGCTTTGACGATTTGTTCTCTTTGGGGAGAGAACCAACTGAGTTGATCTCAATTGCAAGGAACCACATGAAAGAGGGAAGATTTCGGACGGTTGACTAGTATTAAACAGTCTTATATTGCAAGTTGTTTATCAAGTTGTCGTGGAAAAGAAGAAAATATCTACTCTAGCATCAAAGAAAGGTAAGCTAGTCCTGCAAGATGCTTATAGACAAATATATTGAGTATGATCAATTTATTGCGTGAACATGACCATTGACCATGACCAAAATTCACTGTCTCGATACTAAATATCAGTACTATATTGGTACAATATTGATAAGATTGGTTCGAGACTTAGTACACCCCCATAATGAATCTCAATTCAGGGTAGGTATGTTACAATGAAACTGATATGAGACAGCATGCCCTGGTATTGTCAACCTTACCTCTAGCGGCTTCCAAAATTATTAATTTGAGTTCCCCTTAAATAAGTTTATTCTAGTTGGCTTACAATAATCATTTCCAATTGCAAAGTGGGGGTATTGTTGAATGATTGATTGTCTTTAAGTTTTCAGAATTTTGAGATTTTTCTAACCTTTTGATTGGAGAAATTCAATCATTGAAGCTTTCTTGTTCGAAATCTTCATTTATTGTTTAGTTTCATGTTGGAAAATTAATATAAGTTGAGTTGCATTTAGTGCTAAAGTGGATCCTGCTTGGATTTGTAGATTTGGCCTCACATTACCATGAGCAGTCTACAATGGCTTTTTCTAGACATAGCTGCCCGGGATTTTATTGGAGCTTTAATGGGTTTGTTCACACACCAGCCATTTGAGCTCATCCTCCAATATCAGCTAAGGGGTTTATATAACATTTTTCAACCAAGTTTGAGCACGAACCGAGACCAAAAGCAAGCCCAGTCCCAAGCTTAGATGGGACAAACAGGAATCAAGCCTAAGCGGGTCTAACTCGACCAGATCAAAGCTCGATGAGCCCATCCTTGTGTTCATCTATGAGAGAGACGGGGGAAATTTAGGAGGAGTGGAGGGAGGAAATCTAGGCATAGAGGTGGAGGGGATTGTTGTTACAATTTGGGGTGTCTCGGGTAGGGATAACAATGTTAAGGGAGTCCATCTCTAAAGCGAATGAGGTACCATCCGGGCTAATATGGCCCAAATCTAATCCACCTATCATGGGTGAACATGTGGTGAGTATTTTGAAAAGATTTGAATTTGAAAAATTTGAATTCTTAGCGGGATCCAAATAAAAAAAAATTATAGCAAATTTGAATCTAGAAAGGAAGGACATATAATAGTCCCTTGATTCTCGCCTCCAAATCATAATGGATCAATATTTTCTTCTCTATATAAATAGAGAAAATTTCAAAGGAAGAAGGGGAAGGAAATGACTAGAGGCTTCCAAGCACAGATGGCAAGAGATTCCTAAGGAGAGGCTCTCAAGCTCTCATGACAAAAAGCTTTCAAGGAGAGCCTCTCAAACACTTAAGGCGACAGGCTCTCATGGTTCCCAGAGAGAGGCTCTCAAGCTCTCATGGCTATCTCTACATCCGACCCTCTTCCATGGCTATCCCCACATGCTGTCTTCCTTTAGATGGAATGCACGTCTTTACAAACTAGGACGTGAGTCCTTAGAGGCCATCTTTCTATGCCACCTGAGACATGAGCATCGTGCACATGGAACATGAGACCGCCGACCAAAATCAGGCTAAGATCCCATGCCAAGCACTCTTTCATGCGCTCTTGATCAAGCTCCCATGTCAAACTCTCTAGGCCAAGCATTCCAAGCCAAGCTCCCATGCCGAGCACTTCAGACCAAGCTCTCATATCGAGCACTTCAGGTCAAGTACTCTAGACCAAGCTCCTAGATCAAGCACTCCTAAGCTGAGCATCCTACAGCCAAGCTTCCGATGGTTGAGCCTCTGATAGCTAAGTCTCCAATGGTTAAGCTCCCAAAAGTTTAGGCTGAGCTCTCTGTCCAAGTACTACAAGCCAAGCAATCTAGATTGAGAACTCCAGGTCAGTCATTCAAGGCCTAATGATCCAGAGAGATCACTCTACTCTGCTTTTCAGTATATCTTCTCTTGCTATTTTTGCTATCATTCTAAAGCACTACTTGACTTAAGCATCGGAGAAGGCTTGATTGGAGCCACTCTAATAAGCCTTTTTCTTCTCTTTGTGTGTAAATCTACAACTCTCTATGGTAGATTGGTAATCCATCTTCCATCACCATAGACTGAGTGAATAGATCTACACCCTCCATGCCTCTATATTATCAGAAATTGGTTGAGCAGGATTTAAGTATCAATAGATTGGCACTGGAGAAAGGGCCAAATCTTAAACTTGTTAGAAATGAGGACATATATACTTTCTTTTTTACTAGATCTAAGCGCCTCAACAATAATCTTACCAATTGAATACATCCCATTATGACCATCGATGAAGGTGCTTTCAAGCATAACAAGTAGAGTAAGCCATTTAACAACCCTAAGAAGACAACACCTCTATCCAACAAGCCATGGCTACTGTAGGTTGAATGAGCTATTTAACTGCCCCAAGAAGGCAATACCTCTGTCTTGTCAACCTACATAGCGACTATAGGTCAGGTGAGTCATTTAATGGCTCTGAGGAGGCAACACCCCGTCTTGCAAGCCTATGAGACTACCACAAGTGGAACGTGCCATTTAAGGCAATTCCTCCATCATTCAAGCCCATGTAGCTACTACAAATTGGGTGAGCCACCCAATAGCCCTAAGACAATACTTTTATCTTATACCAGCCCTCACACCAAAGATCTCCCATGTTAAATAAGCTCTCTAGGTCAGTGTAGTCTTAATGTAGGAATTGGCCCTTGCACCAAAAGCTTGGTGAGCTAACCGATCTCTCTAGATTAAGATGGTTCAATAGAGATGATAACCTCCAGATGATCACAAAGTTGACTAGATCCCTCCACCAAAAGGATAGGATGAGCCCAAAGGAGCTAAAATTTAAACTGACTTAGGACACCTAGCTCCATCATCTCGATCAACAATCATGTGATTCCAGATCTCAACAGCTCAAAAATTGAGCCTTTAGGTCCTGTTGACCTATAAATTTACACTTGAAAAGATTCAACACTTCCCCCTTGGCTAAGTAGGGCTAAGAATGAGTGGGAAGGGAGGGGAGGCAACCATCTAGCAGGCCAATCTATTTAGCAAGCTGACCTATAGCAAGCCAAAGAGCTAACCTTCAAAGAACTCAAATATTTAATAATTAGCCGAGGTTTACTCACCTAATCACACTCTCGACCTACAATTTTAAAGATGGATAAAGCAAGATGAGGCCAAATCAACCTACATTTGGCTAACTTGACTACTTCCTTCATCCAAGCCCAAAAAATAACTCAGAATCAGAATGGGAGTGTAAGTGATGTAGTCTAAATGCTATCTGACTATTATAGGTTGACATGTAGTAAGCATGTTAAAAAGATTTGAATTCAAAAAAAATTGACTTGTCGATGGGGCCCAAATGAGAAAGGAGATTGTGATAGTCTTGAATGTAGAAAGGAAGTTATTGGCAATCCTTTGATTTCTCACCTCTAAATAGTAGCAGATCCATACTCTCTCTTCTATACAAACAGGGCCAAAGAATCCTAAGGGATGAAGGGAAAGGAATGGCTGAAGACTTCCAAGCACAAATGGTGAGGGGTTCCTAAGAAGCGGCTCTCAAGTATTTTTTTTTATAGGATGGAGCACTCATACGAATCTTATGAATACAGCCAAAAAGTCAGAAAAGGATGTCCTGAAAGGGCACTAGTAACATACTAACATAGTGGCATCAGTGAAGAGTGCCACGACAAAGTACTCAGCTACAAAACTGGTGACCAATTACAATCCTGTTCACCTCGCAATAGACATATCAAATGTCTAAATTAGCACACCTTATATTAGCCTCTAGATATCATGAAGCGATGGATAAATAGCAGCAACTCCCACCTATAGCAAGCCAATCAACCCCTAAAATCAGCCTTGCATGAGTAATACCCTTTCAGACTGCCCAAAGCTCCATGCCAGGAATGGTGGTTCCAAAAAGATGGATCCCACCAGCCATGATAAGTTTAAAGTCAAGGCCCTAAATCACAAATCCAACTTTGTAGCTACCAGTCACACTACTGTCAAAGTTGATCTTAAGAAATTTGGGAGTGAGGGCTCCTAGGTACTAAATACCTAATTAGATGCTACATAAGTGTGGGAAAAGTCTCAAGTATCCCAAGTCCTCAGGGAGCAAACTAGATGATAAAGTATCCACAAACTCAGTAGCATAAATCAAAGCCCTTTCGAGCACAAACCTCACCGGCTGCCATCTTGCCTTGAAGATGCTGGTGTTTTGGTCTAGCCAAATGTGGTGAACATATATAGGCAGCTATAATGTGAGATGATCTGGTAGCTTGACTCTCCATGCACTGCCACAATGCCCCATAAAAAGCTTGGACTGGCTACTCTGATTGGATAACCACGAAGAAGGACATAGACAATCATCAGACCTATGTAGCTCTTGGACACATGAAGAGGGCATGCTCCATCATCTCATCATCTAACCTGCAGTAAGGGCACATGAGCAGGATGTCCATCCCAGAGATTCTTACCAATGCTCTGGTGGGGAGCCAACTCCAGACAACTTTTTTAGAGAAACAAGCTAACCCTTGGGTGAAACCCGAGCCTCCATATCTAGACATTTCTATCCTCCTAGTCAACTCTCCCTTATAAAGGTTATACAGATCCCTGGCCATCATCTTGGGGTGCTCGATGACTGCTAGACCCAAAGTCCAGGCCCTTAAAAATTTAATCACCTGGGATAAGACCCTGTACACCAACTGGTCTCCAAGAAGGTGAGTCACCAACTCCACATTCCAAGTCCTTCCCTTTGACTGAAAAAAATCCCAAACCTATGACAAGCCTTCAATCTTAGAGCTGACAAAGGTTGGCCACTGACATAGTAGAAGATTGGCCATCCATTGGTCTCGAGTAACATCAATCAACCACCTCTCTCCCATGAGCCATCTTATCTGGATCATCACATTAGTGCATGTGCAAATCTCCTTCCACATGCAGGAGCTATTCCGGATGGCACGAATCTCCCCATCGAGACTTTAGGAGCCATACCTAGCTTGCATTAATGAGCTCTTAAGCCTATGGGCCTAGAGCAAAAATCTTGTAGTATGATGAGTAATCAAAGCATCATGTTAGACTAGCAAGGATTGAATGCCAAGCCCCCTTCCTGATTAGTTAATAAATAACATCCCATGCCATATGATACACCCCATCCCCTCAATGCTGTGATCCTCATAAAAAGTTCTTTAAGAGTGTTCGAGTTTCAGGAGAGAGGTTCTCAACAAAATAGTATTGAACAGTAGATAAACGAGACAGCACTAGGGACAGATTAAATCAAAGTCACCCTCGCCATCATCGAAAGGGCCTGAGCCCACCATCCCTTTAACCACTTATGGATCGATGCCTCCACATCGGTGCACTCAGTCTTCTGAAGTCTTTATCCAATAATAGGAATGTCTAAGTAACATAAGGCTCCAGTCTACTCTGTGATACCCAAGATCCCCTGATCTCCTACCTATGTTGAGCTCTAGTATTCAAGCTAAGTACATCATTGACTTAAGGAGGTTTGCCTTTTATCCTAAAGCTGTATAATAGTCCTCCAAAATCTTCCTAAAAAATAGCCACATTCTTTGCAGATGTCAGACCAACTAAAAGACAGTCATCTATAATGAGCAAGTGTAAGATTGACTGGACCCTTGGAGCCAGCACATAAGGGTCTACAACTCAACCAAGAGTCACTGCTTGCGAGACATGAGAAAGGGCATCAGCACAAATAGTGAACAAATAAGGGGACATGGGACAATCTTGGCAAGGACCAACAATGGAGTGAAAGAAGTCCGTCGATGTGCCATTGATCAGAATAGAGAAGGATGGCACCTGCATGAACCCCATGATCCAATTGATCCAATGACCATGAAATCCAAAACTCCCTAGGGTATGGTAGAGAAACTCCTAGCATGCTAGATCATAAGCTCTCTTTATGTCAAGCTTGATGACTATGAGGTAGTGATGGGTCGGAGCTCTTTGAAGGTTATGCATGAACTCCTATGCAATTAATATGTTGTTGAAAATATTATGACCACCCATAAGGCTCCTACTTATAACTGATTAGATAGGGGAGAAAATGCTTCATCCTACCCACCATAATCTTGGCTCAAACTTATATAAGCTAGTGCATAGACTAATGGACCTAAAACAACCTAGCTTCAAAGCAATTTGCATCTTCGAGATCACAGCAATGAAGATCTTCTTTCAAGCTATCGGCATCAACTCTAGGGCAAAGAACTACTGGATCGCCTCCGCCACCTCTACTCAGATAATAGCTCAATACCGTCTGAAGAAAAGAGGAGGAAAATCATTTGGACCGAATGCTTTGTCCTCCGTCATTGCCCAGATTATCCCTCCAACCTCATCCTGGGACATAGCACCAATCAAGGAGGCATTCTCCAAAGTCAAACCTAATTAACTAGGATAGTTGAGAAACTCCCATCGCCTCCCAAGTTCACTGACCATCTCGACCTAAGAAATTGAAGATCTCCTATTTGACCTCATCCTCTCCATCGATCTAGTGCCCCTCAACCACCCTCAATGTCTATATCCAGTTCTTATGCTTCCTGATAAAATTACTTGATGAAAAACTTAATGTTTCTATCTCTCTAATCCATTGGACCTTTGACTTCTGCTGCCACAACACCTACTACTACTACAAAAATGAGTGGTCCAAGAAAAGTCTAGTCTGAAGCTCGATCAGGTCATCAATGGAAAGCCCATATCCCTATCCTCACTCATCTGGAGGTCCATGATAGAGGCCTCAACCTCCTCAAGCCGTCTGAAGATGTCACCCATCTCAACCCAGTTCCACCTCCTGAGCCCATACCTTGTCAACTCCATCCTGTGAGTAACCCAATATATGGCATCATCTTGGATTGACAATCTTCAGACATCCCATACAATATTTCAGGAATGAGAATAGGATAACCAAAATTTTCGAATCAGAAGGGCACCGATAAAGAAGCAGTATGTATGAAAATCAAAATACAATAATGGTCATAGGCCATCTTTGAGAGATGGTGAACCTGATGGCTAGGGAACCATTGGATCTAGCTCACCATGGCAAAGGCTATGTCAATGCGTTCCCACACCCTAGTTAGATCATAAGCTCTCTCTATGTCAAGCTTGATGGCTATGAGGTAGTGATGGGCTGGAGCTCTTTGAAGGTTATGCATGAACTCCTATGCAATTAACATGTTGTTGAAAATATTATGGCCACCCATAAGGCTCCCTACTTATAACTGATTAGATAGGGGAGAATAGGCTTCATCCTACCCACCATAATCTTGGCTCAAACCTTATACAAGCTAGTGCATAGACTAATGGGCCTAAAACAACCTAGCTTCAAAGCAATTTGCATCTTCGAGATCACAGCGATGAAGATCTTCTTTCAAGCTATCGGCATCAACTCTAGAGCAAAGAACTACTGGATCACCTCCGCCACCTCTACTCAGATAATGGCCCAATACCGTCTGAAAGAAAGAGGAGGAAAATCATTTGAACTGAATGCTTTGTCCTCCGCCATTGCCCAGATTGTCCCTCCAACCTCATCCCTGGACATAGCACCAATCAAAGAGGTATTCTCCATAGTCAAACCTAATTTACTAGGACGGTTGAGAAACTCCCATCTCCTCCCAAATTCACTGACCATCTCGACCTGAAGAAATTGAAGATCTCCTATTTGACCTCATCCTCTCCATTGATCCAGTGCCCCTCAGCCACTCTCAATGTCTATATCTAGTTCTTATGCCTCCTGATAAAAGTTGCTTGATGAAAAATTTAATGTTCCTATCTCCCTAATCCATTAGACCTTTGACTTCTGTTGCCACAACACCTACTACTACTACAAAAGTGAGTGGTGCAAGAAAAGTCTAGTCTGAAGCTCGACCAGGTCATCAATGGAAAGCCCATGTCCCTATCCTCACTCATCTGGAGGTCCATGATAGAGGCCTCAACCTCCTCAAGCCGTCTGAAGATGTCACCCATCTCAATCCAGTTCCACCTCCTGAGCCCATACCTTGTCAATACCATCCTATGAGTAACCCAATATATGGCATCATCTTGGATTGACAATCTTCAGACATCCCACACAACATCTCAGGAATGAAAATAGGACAATCAAAATTTTCGAATCGGAAGGGCACCGATAAGAGAAAGCATTATGTATGAAAATCAAAATACAAGAATGGTCATAGGCCATCTTTGAGAGATGGCGCCGAACCTGATGGCTAGGGAACCATTGGATCTAGCTCACCATGGCAAAAGCTACGTCAATGCACTCCCACACCCTAGCTCTCCTTGACAATTATTATATCCAGTGAACTTGGGCCCAGAGAAGCCAATATCGACAAGCCTATTCCTCATGATGAACTCTCCATCTTCAACACTATCTGCAAAGGGCCTATCACCTCTATTCTCCTAGAACCCATCAACACAATTGAAGTCCCCAGCAACAAAAAAAGAATTCTCTAATTGACCCGTCTAGAAATCTCATCCTATAGTACCCTCCTCTATCTGTACTTGATACTAGCATAGACTCTAGATCGATTCCAAGGGATTTCATTGACTAAAAATGATAGCAATAATATTCTGACTACAATTATGTAGGACATCTACATTAGCGGGCCCCTACTTTCATACAATAATAAATCCTACCTGCAAGGCCATATGACTTTATAGCATAGAAGCCCCATGACGTCGAAAAATACTGCAGAGCATGCTCCAAGCTCCTACCTGCCAATCGAGCCTCAAGCAAAACACAAAGATCTGGGCTTGTTGGTGCATCAATCTCCCATAACTGGAGATAAAGGAGGGCTTCTTAGCCCCCTACACATTCCCTAGCAGAATCCTCATTAGTGAGAGACATCAGTGGTAAGGACCTACCTCAACTCTTCAGTATGACTCTGAGACCCTACCTTATTCTATACATGCCTTTCATAACTAGGCTATTACCTTCCTCCATTAAAACTACCTTGATCTATCCCACAAGTCTCTTATGCATGTCCATTCCCAACTGGGCTGACCCCACATTATGTTGAATACCACCGAACTAAGCCGGCCCATTCCCTTTTCACCCCTCGTCTCCAACTGAATCAGGCATAGCTGAAGGAGGCTCCCCAATAAGAGCGGAGATAGTCGATGAAGATGCTCTACGAGCCAGAGTAGAGCTCTGCTACCCTATGCCGATCGGATTTGGCTTTTCACCACCACCTTCCCCCTCCCCTCAATACAAGGTAGCAGAGTCGAGTGGAGTCATGGTAGAGGGTGGAGCCACTAGTCTGATGAGAGAATCCACTAGAGGAAGGCTCTCCAAGTCACCCTCATTCAGGTAGAGGCCATGGCTTGTCGGCTTTTGGTGATGGCGCCAAAACCCCATTGCGATCACCCCCTCCTCTATAGAACACCCTTCCTCATGCCACGGGTTGGACGAGGCCAATGGACATGGTCCATTACCTAAGACCCGAGTTGAAAGTACTGGCCTAGGTACTACTGGAGTGGGTTGGGCCTCAAGATGGGCACAAAGTCTACCATCAGACTTCAAACTAGAACTAGATACATACTCTGATCATTGATCAATGTCCATGCTCTGAGCTTGCTTAAGGTGGGCTGAGCCCTAGCCCACTTCAACCAGGGGAAGGTCCAATAGTATTGGACCCTACACACAACCCATCTCCATATCGATTTGGCCCAACATTAAGTCGGACGACATAATAAAGTGTGACTCGGGCTGAATTAACAACTCATCACTCATCGAACCCCCGAATCATGTCAGTCTAGTTGCTAGTCCAATGACTACGACAGGCCACCTTGAAGGGCTTTTGCCATCTTTTGGAGTTCGAAGGGGATGTAGGTAGACTCGATTGCCTCAAGGGTGAGTCCAGCCTCACCACGAGTTGGGAGCAGGCATGATGGGTCATGACTCATCCTCTTTCTCCTTTGATTCGATCGAGCTAGCCCTAGATGGTCGAAGCTTGAACAAACCACCCAGGGACCAAGTTGGGGATAGACTATAGTGGCCTGGCCCTCACCACAGGCCATCGACCCCTGCTTGACCACCACCTCCATGGGAGCCAAGTTGACCTCCACAACATTCCCCAGTCAGAGGGAATGGTTGTTTCCATCCGAGGGAAGGTCGGCTAGAGGGAGGCAGCAGCTGTCATCGAAGTGCCCAATCCACCTGCAAGAGAAGCAAATCAATCGGAGATTTTCATAGACAAAGGATTGCCAAAACATCATGTTCTTCCCCTTGATGGAAACACCAGGCTTCAGTGGCTCGATGGAGTCAATCTCCATCCTAATCCTAGCAAAGTCAATATTTTGAAGCTGGTCAGCAAAATTATCAATTGCAATGGGCTTCCCCATTTTCTCTGCTATGCCCCAAAGTCTCATTGTGCTCTAAACTCGATCGAGAGACCCAAGATCCACATCCACACTGTTGTCATCTTAATAATATTGGTTCCTGGAACAAAGTCCAACACCTACGGTTCAATAGCTAACAGTTGGCCGGTGACGATCTTGAGGCTGTCTTGAAGAACGGTATCTCGTTCTTTCTTTGATTTAAATTGAAATAGAAGATGATCCTTGAACTCATTTTGTAACATCTCTTTTTTTTTTTTTTTTGAAATCCCTGGCAATCCAATCGATTCGGACTCACCAACCTAAATCCATGCAAGCATCGCCACCTTCTTCGATTTTCCCCTTGGTTCTTCCATCTCATCCTCAAGGAATTTTAAGACTTTGGTAAATAATACTGAAGATTTTCAATCTCTGTCTATGAGATTTTGTGGGATGTCCAAGTTAGTGCCGTGGTGGAACTTGGGCCACTCTCGCCTAAGTCCAATCCCCCTCATTGAAGGCTGATAAGGTCCAACCTCTATCACTCCCAGATTTTCCATTATTATTGATCCGTGGCTTGTCTCACCTAGCCCCACCACCAGATCAAAGGAAGGTCAAAAGAAGTACGAAAACAATGCAATTGCTCACCCAGCCAGCAGACGTAAATTGTACACTCTCAAGCTTTCATGATGATAATTGTGTAAAAAAAGATCTCATTAGTACTATAAATAGAGGCTATGTACCTCAACTTTTAGGTAGAGAATCAATGAAAGAAGAGGAGACTTAGACTCTATTTATACAAGTCTTCTATTTTTGTAGTTTTTTTTTGAGAGATTCGAGTTGAGTTGAACAAGTTGAACTTCCTTCTTTCTAATCAAGTCAGCGTGTTTCAAGAAAATTGTTCGATCTTCCAAATATAAATTACAAGTTTGCAAACTTGAACAAAGTATGCTTCTCTACATTCAACATTCTTTGCCTCCAAATAAGAGGACAAGTTTATTATCTATTAAATAAGCAAATATAAGTGTCAAAGTATAAAACAGAGATAAGAATATTGAGTAATACACTTGTGCATGTGAATCTATAATCGACACCATAACTTACTGATTCGTTGACTAATAGGTTATTCTTTCTACATTGATTATCACATCTAGGATACATTAAATCCAAAATTTGATTGTCTACACAAACCAATAGCCAAAGCTAACTTGCCTAAGTAAGCACTTTTGTTCTATGCTTTTGTTTGAGTTGAGACTTCAATTTGTTTGGTCATCGTTAACATTTGTCAAGCTCTTCTTTTCACTCAACTCATTTCCTCTATTCTCTACCTTCTTCTCTTCCCTTCCTCCTTTCTCTTCTTACCTCATTCCCTTTTCACAAGCCTCACCTTGCTAGCTCCCTATTGAAATCTCGATGTGCGGCCATTAATTACTTGTTCTATTCCTTGACTTTATCACATTAGTGATCATCACTCATTATTTTTTACTATTTATGCTACCTCGTCTCCTCTCTTCTTCCTCCTCCTCTTCCAACCTTTTCATCCTCTTCCGCTCTCCCCTTCCCTCCATAATTGCACTGTCTTTCATTGCTTTTTCTCATTTTAGCACACCTACACCGGCCCTATAACTTTTATAGTGCCTCATCACTCATCTTCATGCCATCAATTCACTCATGAATCATCATTATCTATTATTTTTTTTTCTAACTCGTTTGTTGTTGACTTTTGTCTCCTTTTCCTCTTATTCTCTTCATTGAATTGAATGTAGATTGACAAACTTATTAATTAAATTAGATTGAAGTTTGATTTGCCTACAGATTAAAGTGAATTTAATTTAGGATCTTGATAGTAGATATACTTGTGACATCACTAACCTGTTTCAGTTTCTTTTCAACCTAAGGATTTCATCACAATAAAGATTTTGATCTATATCCATACTAAGAATCTACTATTGCAATATTCATAAATTCTTAGCTTTCATTATCCCGATTGGTATACGAAGGCATAAACACATCAATTTATATTTTATTATTTTTATTTTTAATAAAATTTTAGCTAAAAATATAAACTCAATACCTAAAATAGTCAACAATTTCGTTTGCAACCATATTTGCTTTGATTTCCATATATCAAACCCAAAAGAAATATCCATCCTTTCCAAATTTTCCGCCACCGCGTATTGTTTTTAAAGAAGTTTCCCACCTCCCATCTTCACGAATAAAATTAAGATCTCGTCATCATGTCCGCTTCACCTTTTGAATACCTTTCTCCCACCCTCGCCGACAAAGAAGGGTTTTTTTTTTTTTTTTGGACACTCAGAAGAATTCTTTCCTTTTTTTTTGTTCAGATTTTATAATTTCGAGAGATGAGACCGGAAACCGCTACCAAGCAAGCCGCCTTCTCAACCCATGCCGATCTCCGGCGTAACGTGCCGGAACCCGAAACAATGCCAAAAGAAGACGCCGGGGAGGCGATCCTCGAGCTGACTCTCCTCGCCGCCGACGGCCTCAAGGGTGGCGCCACCTTTCTCGGCAAGACGGCGAAGCCCTTCGCCGTCGCGTGGTCGACCCGCCTCATCAGGAAGTCCCCTATCCCCCTAAATTCTAGCTCCTCCAACCCCCCAAGCTCCACCTCCCCTTTCCTTCGAAACCCTCCAAACCCTAGCTCCTCCCTTACCGTCCAGATACTCTCCTCCCGCCTCCCCTTCCGCGCCGCCAAGCCGGTCGCCTCCGCCGTCATCACCCTCTCCTCCCTCCTCGCCGCCGGTGAGCCCTTCGTCCTGCCGCTCCGCCGGCCGTCCGGCCGCCCCACGCCTCGCTCCGCCTGTCCGCCCGCATTCTCTGGTGCCTGGCGCCCGCCCATCATCGGATCCCGTCGACGGGGCCCCTGTGGTCGCCGGAGTTCCGAGCATTCCGACGGAGGTCGAGGCGCCTGAGTTCTTTTGGGTCGAGCCGAGCGCGCCGCCATATCCGGCACCGTTGCCGCCGCCGATGCCAATGGCTGAAAGGATTGGACCGTGGAAGAGCTTTTTGATTGGATTGGCGAGTGGAGCAGTCGCCGCAGTGTTGATGGGGGCTGCTGTGCTGTCTGAGGATTGAACGAGAATTTGTCTGCAATTTGGTGAATGATGATGTTCTGTACAGGTTTTATACCCTTTTTTTCGCCTCTTGTTTCCTCATAGCAAAATGCTTATTTGTTCTGCTTGGTGAAGAGATGGGGGATTTTGCTTATGGGTGCATGTGGAATTTTACAGGACAGGATTACTGATTTCGTTTATTATCATGTTCTTTGACTTAAAGTGCCCGTCTTTATGTTTTGTGAGGTTGTCTTGTGAAATTGACTGATGAAATTGACTGATTTTTGCAGATGCTTTGCTCCAAGAGTGTCCAATCAGAGCTATCAGTTACTGTGCAGTTATTGCACTGAGTTTTGGTAAAGAAAGTAGAAATTTATTTCACAGCCTACTGTAATTCTAGACTTCAACTCATCTCCTATTAATAATGAATCTCAACTCTTGATAGATCATCAAGTTAAATAACCTAAATCCTATTCATAGTTGGATTATGCATATCCAAGATGTTAAAACAAGTGAAGAAGGAGAAAAAACTCTGTAATTCTAATGGATGTAAAATTATTTGAATACGATAGTATGTACATGGTGTATATATAAGCCTAATTGTAATAGACTTTGAATATGATAACAACTTTATTAATATTACAATTTGGTTATGATAACACCCTCACTCAAACTTAAGATGGTATGGTGGAAGCTATATTGAGTTTGAAAACTAAGTCTCGAAAATATCCAAGTGGATCGGCTTTAGTAAAGATATCTGCAATTTGGTTAGATAGAGAAGGAAATAGAATAAAGCTATACAGTACCACGACGAATGTGCTGGTGAATGAAGTGACAATTAGTTTCAATATGTTTAGTACATTTAAGAAAGACATCATTATGAGCAATCTAAATGGTATTTTGATTATCATAGCAAAGAATGGTAGCACTATGATGAGTAACTTCCATATCCTCTGGCACCATCTAAGCCAAAATATTTTATCAGTGGCATCAGTAATAGCCCTATATTCAACCTCAATGCTGAACCTAAAGCTAGTAGTTTGCTTCTTACTATGTCAGGCGATCGGATAGTCACCTAGAAGGAAACAATAGCCTATAGTAATGCTTCTATCAGTAGGATGATCAGTCCAACTAACATTAGAATAAACCATGATATTCCGTACTGATTCGAATCAGCTGATACATCCTATATCGTACCATACCGGTGGGAAACCGGTTAGGTTCAAACTAATTTTTCAGAAAATGGCCTGAACTGGATTGAATCGATTGGTTTGGTACGGTATCGGCCCGAACTGTCCGATACCGGACGGTTTGATCTGGTACGATATGGTACAGTACCGGTTTAGTCCGATTCGACTTGATTTTTTTTTTGACCGTTAGGTGAGATTTTTTTTGATTTTTTTATTATTAGTATGGTCTGGTATGGTCTGATTCGGTACCGTACCATATCGATCGGCAACCAGCATGGCTTCCGGTACCGAGTCCACGAACCTTGGAATAAACACTTTAGTGCAAGGAGGAGTCAACAGTATAATGTAAGCTATAAAATAGAGTATCTTTGACAAAGCATAGAATATGCAAAACAGTGGCACCATGAGCAGATCAAGGAGTTGTCATTAATTAACTGACAATATGAACAGCATAAGCTATGTTATGACGAGTAACCATGAGATTTACAAGACTACCAACTAACTATCTATAACGAGTAGCATCAGAAAGAGGAGTTCCCCCAGTGGGTATTAATTTGGCATGAGTCTTAAGAGGTGTCGAAGTAATCTTGCTATCTATTAATCCAGCTTAAGATCAAATGCATACTTGGCCAATGATAAATAATACTCATCAAAACTAGATGTAACCTCGAGGCCCAAGAAGCAATTCAAAGCTCCCAAGTCTTTATCTCAAATTTTTATTAAGATATGTTAGGATCATGAATGCCCATGAGATCATCCCCGGTTGTAGTCATATCATCCACACTAAGTAATAATTGAAGT
>KE506086.1:100686-113091 GCA_000441515.1 Elaeis oleifera
TATATATATATATATATATATATATATATATATATATATATATATATATATAAAATATCACAACCTTGGGACGGTGACGTACGTAACATTTTTTAATGCAGGAGCAGCTACCAGATGATAATGGTTTCTCATAAAGCCAAGCAGATCTCCCTGTATATTAAAGACGGTAGTCATTTGATCTAGAGTGATTGTGCTCTTATAATGAATGTGTTATGCAACAGGGAAACTTGTTTTTTGATATTTCCATTACTTATCGGATCAAGTAATGATTTTAAGAATTGACACGTATGTTCTAGTTCAAAAATTCTTTCCTTTTCTCTGATGTGATATAATCAACATGGCCATTATTCTTGAAAACGAGTCAAAGCTTGACTTAGAAAATATTAAGGGATGTTATTTCTATCAAAACACTTCTAGAATTGTAGAAGGGGTTCATTAATTAGAGAAATAGACGTTTGGGCCACCCTAATGTTTGTTATATAAGTAATACTAGATTTATCATGGATGCATTTCTGCTATTGATATGTATATCATTAGCAAGCTCCAGCCTTCTACTGCCGCCAACAGCCAGGTTGCTACTCTGACATGAAGAGAACTAAATTGATACCCCAATTTCATGTGGCCAAAAAAAAAAACTATCTTTATCAAATATAATGATAAGACCATCATCTTTTCATGTCCACATGGAGTCTTCCCTAAGGCTGGTGTGCGTTTGCGTGTTTGTTTGTTTGTTTGAGAGAGATGCCAACCAGGCACAAGGGGACCAGAAATGCGTATTATTTGTCATGCAGAGGCAATACAATCACACACGGATGCGTCACAATCCATGGCTAGCATTAGAAAATCATCACAATTTTGATTCCTTCTGCCCTTCACAATCATGGAGCTTTTGAAAAGAAGGTTCGAATGATATAGTTTGAGTAACCCCATCAATGGAATATATAGTTGATAACCATGTAAGTATGGGTCTTCTTACCATCCAATATAATTGTATTGAATAATTGACCAGATGTTAACCCCACCAATGATTTATGTAGTCGGTGAAATGAAAAAGTGGAAAATATTGCCACCCAATCAAAGTTGAAGAGATCGAATATCTCCGAGCTAAAGAAATTGGATGAGCTAGTGAATGACGAGTGGATGGCTATATATAGGTGTACTTGGACAAAGACGTGTGCGAAGATTCAGACCTTAAAGCAAGAGAAAAATAGCGCCAAGCATCAACGATTTTGTCTAGCAAAAGACCTTTGGATGCCTAAATCAATGAAGGATTTTAGGGAGACGTAGAGATTTGAGAGGGTAATGAGAGAGCATAAGAGTGCATAGATTATATAGAACAAGGATCGACATACGGTGTCGAGTAAAATGGACGTGCGTCTTAGCTATTCGGTAACCTTCCGCATGTTATGCATGTTACTGGGCTTGACTGTGCGGAACATGCTCCATGGCCTGCAACAGCCATCCATTGGAAGAGCCGTACATCGCTTTGAGAAAATCTCTGTGCATCACATATGGTGCAACAAAAATACACTGTCCCATTTGATTGGGCCACGTAGTCATCATTTTCCAACGTGCATTTGGTACCTACGATTTCATTTTTTGTTAAAATTTTAATAGCAAAATATCCCTCCTCTTTTAAAAAATTATGACATCCTGTGGTCATATTAGATATCCTGCGGTTAAATTATGATTTTCTGTACAACAGCGAGTTGTAATTTGGCTACAGGATGACATAAGGAAGGGAGGAGCATTTTCAACCATTTTTCCTCTGGCTCGAGCTTCTATGGCATCTCATGCGGTCACAACTGGAAGAAAAGTCGATTTCGGGTTTTGGAGGAGGAACACTTTCGGATTGGAAATTGGATCCGGTTGCAAAGATGGGAAAAGATATGTTCGTTGGAGCTACCCACCTATCCTAATCTTGTGAGAAAATTTTTTAAAATCTGAGAATGGATACAATCTTTGTGAGATCAACCATGAAGGGCATTTTGATTGTGCTAAGTCAAAGGTGAAAGGAAAAACTATCCGATCTGATCAGAATGTGAGGATGCATCTAAATTTTTTTTATTTATTAATTTATAATTATTATAAATTATTTGAATCACAGTGGAATAGAGATCAAATCCTCTGGGGGTTGCTTGATTTGATGCCTCGTGAGGTCGAACGATCCTCTACGTTAATCTTCTGAAGTGAAGTAGGGGACGGTGGAGATTTGATCTCCACCCTTAGGAGGATGTCTACGCGCCAAGAAAGATGCGCCAAAGAAAATCACGCAAGAAGGGACGCCTCCCTTTTCTTGTCGCACACAACCTCATGGTAGTTTTGGATGTTTGTCGCACAAACCAATTCATAACCAACCGGTGGTTATGTCCTCTCCTTTTTATACATGCATGAGGTGCTCCACATCTGGTTGTGTCCTAACTAATTTAGGACTCCTTATCTAATAAGGAAACCCAAGGAAGAAACAATTTTGCGCCAACCAATATGTGAAACTCTTCATGCATGCACGAGGTATCTGGGGTGGAAATAATCAACGCCTCACCCCTTCGTTGGTCAGCCACATGAGAGATAGAGTCTCTAGTTCTTGGGACTCTATGAACCTAATCCAATTTAGGTCCAAATTTAGTCTAATTCGATTCTAATTCGAAGTGGATTCGAACCAAACTCGAAGAGGCTATCAATCTTAATCTAATTAGGATTCTGGTTCAAGTCTAGCTTAGATTTTTAACCCAATTAAATCTTAATTAAATAAGATCTAATCTAAAATTAATTAGGACAAAAATTCAATCTCTCATTAATCCCTTGGATCATTGATCAGATCATCATCATCTCCAGAATTAAATCTGAACCTCATATCCAGTGCTAGCTAGACATAGGCAACTGTTTAATCATATATGATCTCTAACTTAATTCTCAATTATACTAATCTATTTGTTCAATCAAGTCTCATACTTTTAATTGAACATATAGACTTAAGTCAATTTTTTTTACTTTGTCTGACTTTGTGCGTGACTCCATAGGTTCGAACACTAAGCCAATAGTACAGGAATCACTTTCTGTACTAATCGAAGTTACCATCTAGTAATGATTTTCGATGTCCGGATAGGTTGAATGTTTATAAGGCAATACTCAAGAATCTAGAAATATAGTTACTGCATAATTCATCCATTTGACCCTGAATGTTTAGGATGACCTATGGTTTAACTGTCGACCCTGGATTTAGTCATCCATATTGTATTTCAATCTTTTCAAATTCTGTGATCTATCATATGGATTGTCCCAATCGAGGTCTTACTCAATTAAAATATAGTTATGCATCAACTCCTGAAATGTAAAGGGATCAATCCCATCTTGATCCACTCACAGACTTTGTAAGTACTTAACTGTACTCAGTAGCCTTCCGTCACTGTATTAGAAATGCAGGTAGTCCAACATCAAAGTACAGTGAGTTGCTTGTAAGTCATCGTGGTAATCTCAGATTAGAGAGACACTTATGCTCATATTCTTCACGAGCAGTTCTTGACAACATAGCGCTCTATAGGTGAGTCACTTGTTCCGTGATGATGTACTCCTATATCTCATCCGTATGCCATACCAGTATCTTCACACTCTTTGGTTAAGAGAACAATCAATCTATATGGCACACAATGACCTACACTCAATAAACGTCATCGTTCTTTAATGACATATCATTTGGTCATGAATAATTTTAAGAACTATTCGATAAATCCTCCTTTATCGATTATCTTATAGTTTTAAGAATTTCATAACAACACAAGAGTTCTAATAAGAAAGATATATACCTTGTAACGAATTATGCTCAATAATTTTATTAATTCATAATTTATATATAAATTATAGAGAGCACAATCATCCAAACGATTGGCTTTAGGACACATTTCCTAACAAAAGAATTGGCCTATTGTTGGAAATGCCTAGGGCTAGGATTTGCCATCCTAAGTTGAAAAATAAAATTGATGGCCTCAGATGCATTCTAGAAAGGGAGGATGTGAGCAATTTTGACCCACATTGGGCCAATCAACTTTCCACTGAAATGCACCTATTGCACAATACAGTGAGTAGGAATTTTTTCCTAAAATTGGGTGCTTTGATTAGATAGCAAAAAGCGAGCTTGCTATTTTGTACTATTTGATTTAGGGGACCCTTATGAACATGCCATCCATGATGATGCAACAAATTAAGGATGCTACGGTAGATCCAAGACAAACGCATGTCTCCCCTATGGTATGGTTTTCACATTGATTTTTACTGATTCAAAAATTAATTTGGAGGGAGAAGACTTAAAAGTACTTGGGCACACTGACTATTACACAATGCAATCACTCCACTACATGGGGTATCGAAAAGTGGATGACCAATGGGTGCACGACGGTGATGATGATCCAGGTATGCATCAGATTGAAGGGATACCCTCTAGTTCACCATCCAGTTCACCTCCATCTTCACCAGCACAACAAGTGAAGAGAAGCATGGCGGTTTTGTGCATGCATTTTAAATTTACAGTGGAACATACATAAATTAATAATTAATTTACAATACATGCACAGATCAAATTTAAACTACCATATAGAATCTATGACATGAACTAATATGTATGTATATAAATAAAAATCTAAAATTTAGCAAATATAGATCGCATCTATATCAAATTAGATCATATCTAAATTATAAATTGAGTTCAAAACTTAATACCTAAGTGTGGATAGCAGATCACCACATTGAAATCTATGGTAGATGATTCTTCATGATGCTCAACAGTCATATATGCATCCGACCTTTACGGATATCCACACAAAGACCTTATGCTGATTGATCTCTCTGGGAGTGCTAGCTCACGAAGACACTTTTTATTAACTGATCTAAGAGAAACATGAAAAAGATGAAGAACAAGGAGATCCTCTCCTTTTCTTCTGGATCTATACATCAGATCTCTATGATAGAAATCTAAAGAAGAATCATTTCTTCTCAATTCTCCCATGCACAAGAGAGAACCTTTCTCTCTTCCTTTCATGCCTTCAAAAAGAACTTTCTTCTCTGATTTTTTACAATAGAATTCAGATCTAATCTGATTTCTCATGTAGAAAATTATATAGAATCCTAAGCCCTAGAAAAATCAAAAAGAATGACCCAATAGAAGAACCGTTCTCCTCTTTCTTCTCCCTTTTCTTCATGATCTAGAGCCCTAGGAAGCCTCCAACATCCAACTAAATTTTTTGATATTTTTCTCTAATTTCATATTAAAATCATATCTAATTTGATTTTTAAATTAAAATAAAATTAAAAAATTAAAAAAAAAACTTCTTCTTCTCCAAGACTGCACACTACAAAGAAGATCTTTCTTCTTTCTTCTCTTCCTGATCTTAAGCCCTAGGAAGCCCCAAATGCCCAACCAGATTTTTTTGATATTTCTTCTCTAAATCTTCATATTAAAAATTAGATCTAATCTGATTTTATACTAAAAAATAAAAAAATATGAAAGAAGAACTTCTCCAAGGGCTGCGCACAAAAAAAGATCTTTTTTTATTCTCTTTTCTTGTTGGGAAGAACCTTTCTTCCCTATTCTTTTGCTGTAAAATCAACAAGAGAACTTCTCTTTAACATCTTAGAACCAGCAGCAAACTCTCACAAAAATCCCTTCAAAAGGGGTTGGAGAAAAGGCTTGGCGTGTGGATTGGACGCCCCTCCTTTTTTTTCTTGCGACTTGGAGAGGGGAGACGCCATCTTACACGAAAGAACAAGAAGGGCGCACATCTAATGTGGGGTGTGGGTTCTCACATTAAAAGGATTAAGAGGTGTGGAATAATATAGCACATTGGGTTTTAATGAGTTAGTTAGTTAAGTTCAAGTCCTAATCCAAATAGGACTCTTGATTCTTGATCCAACTCTAACT
This sequence comes from Elaeis oleifera, assembly GCA_000441515.1. Classification (NCBI taxonomy): domain Eukaryota; kingdom Viridiplantae; phylum Streptophyta; class Magnoliopsida; order Arecales; family Arecaceae; genus Elaeis; species Elaeis oleifera. The sequence goes on from KE506086.1 coordinate 106,598, forward strand.
AATTTTTAGACCCAATCCTAATCAACTTAAGAATTAGATACAACAAACTAACTAATTAGGTCCTAGCCCATTTAGAAAATCAATTAGGCCCTAATCTAATTAGAAATTAGTTAGATTCAAATTCCATCTGTGGAAAGTATTTTTTAATCAATAAGACTTGATCCAATCAAACCTATTATCCAACAAGGTTTGATCCAATCAAACTTAAATCAAATTAAATTAAATCTTATTCAACTCAAAATTTGATTTACATCTCTCAGATCAATTGAAACAAGCTCTGTAATCCATTAGGACTGGATCTAATCAATCCAAAGCAAACCTAATTGAATCCAATTCAATTAGATCTGATCCAATCCCCATTGCTTAATCAAATTGAGCCAATTAATAATTAAATTATTAATTAATTATTTTTTAATTTATCAACTATTAGTAATAATTTATTATAATTTTTGCATAGGATTAATCATCAATCACATTGATAATTAAACTCTTCAATGATTCATCATCATCGATCAGCCATTTGATCAGACAGGTACTTCTATGTGTGTGATCCTATAGGTTCGAACTTAAGTCGATAGTACAAAATAATTTTTATACTAATCGATGTGACCATCTAGCAATAAGATCTGACATTCGGATAGGCTGAATGTATGCTCAGCAACACTCAAAAACCTATATGGATATAGTTACCGTATAATTCATCTCTTTGACTCTCGATGCTCAAAGATGACTTAGGTTAAACTGTCAACCCTAGATGAGTGGTCCACATTATGTCTCAACCTCAAAAATTTTGTGACTCCTCACTAGGACTACTTTGACCAGAGTTTTACTGAATTAGAATACAGTGATGCATCATCTCCAATTTTACTTGAAGCGATCCATCCCATCTTGACTCGCACTCAGACTTCACAAGTATTTGACTATATTCGAAACCTTCTGTTACTGAATTAGAAATTTGGATAGTCTGACACCAAAGCATAGTGAGTTACTTGCAAGTCACTGAGATAGTCTTAGGTTAGAGGGACACTTATACCCATATCGCATCACAACAATCTTTGATAGTAGAGTGCTCCGAAGTTAGTCACGCTCAGTGAAATGTACACCTACACCTATATGCCATACCCATGTCACCACACATCTTAATTAAGAGACAACCAACTAATATGGTACACAACGATCTACATTCGATACAATTATCGTCTTTGTCATAATTGTATCATTTGATCTCGAGCAGGATTTAAGAACTACATGATAAATTTTCTTTATCATTTTGAAAGTAGCTCTAAGGACTTCATCATGACATATGAGTTCTATTTAGAAAGATATATTCTTTATGATGAATCTATTAGATAATATTTATCAATTTATAATTCATATACATGCATGGAGTACATCATCTACAATCTAGATGATTGATTGTAGGATACATTTTTCAACAACTCTCATTTGGACTAAAGCCAATCAGATCGGTATCAAATACCCATCTTTCATTTGTGATCATCGAACTCATTAGATCTGATTGCTCTAGTCAATGGGTCGGTCAAGTTCTTCTTTCAGTCGATCTTCTTAAGATCGACTTTATCTCAATCTTTTCAGATAAGGTGATTGCAATACAGAAAGTATTTGATTCTTAGATGGAACATCGATTCTTCAGCTTGAGCTATGGCTTCAATGCTGCTGTCAATATAGAAGGACTGGACCATCACTGGAGGTGCCACTCCAAGCTTGTTAATGAATTTTCATGACCAAACAACTTCTTTACCAGCATCAAATACCGCAAAGAACTCCATATCGTAAATAAAACAGACAACTAAATACTGCATAGAACCTTTCTAGCATGTCACTCCTTTTAGGATAAAAACATAATCTAACATAATTTTATCACTTCAATCTGACTAGAAACTGAAATCAATATTCCACAGATTTTAAGTCAGATTCTCCATAAATGAGCTATTGGTCCTTAGTATTTCATAAATACTTAAGGGTGATTCTTATAACCTTCCAAACCGTTATGGAGAACAGAGATAACAACCAAGCTTTTATTTTCTGTAATGTAGGGATGTCATTCCCAATTAAAAAAATTTATCTACAAATAATACAAAGAATAATATTATTATAGAGCTATTAGCCTATTTAAACATGTAGGATTCTTCTTCATTCTCAACAAAACTATACGTTCAAACCATATGTTCCAATTTTGAGAAGTTTAATTCAATCCGAATGGACATGAGGATTACCAGAAGAAAATATCTCGTCATAGTCAACACTATAATTTTGATGAAATCACTTGACAACCAATAAATTTATAGGTCTCCATCTTTCCGTCTGTGCCTTTTATCCATTTAAAATCCACCTACACCCTATGGGTCTTATTCTTTTAGGTGAATCAACGAATGTCCATACATCATAGATCTTCATGGACTTTATTTTAGATTTAATAGCTCTAAGCCACTTCTCAAAGTTAGATCCCTGTATGACATCCGTATGGAAGATCAAATCTTTATCCCAAATCTAAAAATCAAAGTATCTATTCAGCTGATACGGTACTCTATCGTATCTCCTCAAGGACGTCTTTATATTAGGCTTCGAATTTGATCTAATCAAGTCTGATTCTGTTGGTTTATGTGTCAGAGCCAGTTCCTCTACCTTTTAAGCTTCACCAAGCTTATTCTTAATGACATCAGTTTCTTCATTAAGAAACTTTTTTTCAAAAGAATATCTTAAGATTCACGAACATTTAATATCCATTAAGAAGGTAAAGAAATATCTCTAATTTTTTTGAGATATCTTAAAATAATATTATTAGACTAAAATCCAAGCTAGTCTGTTTGTGAATATTTCATATAAGTCCGACACCCCAAACTCTAAGATAAGAGAGCATTGAATTACCCAAGTTCATATCTCATATGAAAATTTGGTGACTGATTTGCTCGAAATGTTCTTAAGCATATATCAAGTAGTCTCTAATGCATAACCTCAGATAGACCAGCAAACTCACAATGGACTGAACCATATCTAATAAAGTTTGATTATTTCTTTCAGACATCCTTTTAAATTGTGGTGTCCCAGAAGATGTCCATTAAGAGAGAATCCAATTTTCTTCTAGATATATTTAAAACTTACTGTAAAGGTATTCACTTCATCGATCAAACCGATGAGTTCTAATACTCTTTGCAGTTTATTTTCTACCTCATTATAGAATCGTTTGAACATTTCAATCGATTCAAACTTGTGCTTTATAAGCAAGACGTACCCATATCAAGATAGATCGTTTAAGATTTTAATGAAGTAGTAAAGCTCTCTTTTGGCACTTATATTTATGAGTGCAAATATATCAATATGTACGAAACTCAGAACATCACTGGCTCATTTATCCTTTTCAATAAAAGGTGACTAAGTCAACTATGCCAAAGGTAGGCTTCAGTGATATTATCTAATTTAGGATGCTAGTTAGATGTGTATATTACACTAACAGGCTGTGGTACTGGGTATATGTCATTTTTAATTATTCAATTATTATTGCAGTATCATTCCTAATGATATTGCAATAATCATTTTTATTGACACCATCAATAAAATTGGACAGTAGTGACAATCACTGAAAATGACATTGTCAGGGTTGAAAACAAGCTCAACGATTCTTAATATTAGGACCGGAACAAACTTTCATCTCTTACATTCAAGAGTCTCTCATCATTTTCAAATCTTCTACTATCCTGAAGTCTTTTACAATTATTTATAAATATGATTTGTACTGTCAGTATCCTATACTCAGGTAGTAGTATTATCAATAGAAAAATTTCAAAGAGTTATCATATAACTATCTTGACCAGCAACCATTTGTTGATTTTTCTTTTAAGCATGTTTGGGTTATCCTTAGACTTCTTGATCAATTCAGCTCAAAAATTATATTCAACTTCTAACACTAGCTATCGAAGTTAGATCCGATAACATTGTCACTATCTAACAACAAATAGAGCGATAATTTTCTAGCCATTTCTGAAAAAAGAATAATTAACCTATTTGTATATAAACTATTTTAAGCCTAAAGACTTGAACTTTAGTCTAAAAGTTCTTCCACTATTTTATACGAATTGATAGCCTCTATCTTCAATTTGAGAAATTACTTTAATTCCTTAATGGGTACTAGAATCTATATAAACTGCATATGGGCCCGAAGAAGGCTCGGCCAATACATGTGTATCTATGGATAGGTTCTTAACTAATTATTTCTCCAAATAACTTCTAGTAATTTGTTTCACCTCAGATTTCATTTCAGTAGGCAATGGACTTCCATTGAAAGTCCCGATTAGGTTCAACCATTAACATGAACCTACTCCGTGATTCTAACTAACAAATGATCAGGCTTTAAAAAGCTGGACCAGCCTGACCATCATTAGAGAGACTCGATTGAGTCATTATATGATGAATAATAATTCCATCATTCAGAGAAACACTAAATGGATGGCACCTGCAATGTCAATTTGAAGTAATAGATCCATAACCATTCATCTTAATAGGAGGCTATGATCTAGTTATCCCATAACTAGCTCATTTATGGATTTAATAATTTAAAAATTTGATTAATTTTTAAAGATATCAGTCGATCTACAAGTCATAAATCCTCTCATTGACTTCACCAAGTCATGAAAGGACTAGAGACTAGCTGGTCCAATCGGTAAGTCATAAATCCTCTCACTGACTTCACCAAGTCATCAGAAGGACTAAAGACAAGTTGGTCCAGGGCACCTAAATTAGTCATACTGATTAACCTTAATGACATGGGTCAACTCGAATCATTTAGTGTTTTAATTAGCCTAATGACTCAGGCTCAACCATTGAGTCATAATCAAGGTCTAATGGTTTAATCAAAGATATGGACTTGACCTTCTAGAACTATTGTATTTGATCTAGAGTATCCTTGATCTAATCTAAATCAACTATTGATTAGATGAGATCAACTATCCTTTAGTCTATTAAGTCTTTGATTTTAACTTAGGTCTAATCCAATTAAAGAATCTGATTTAAGCTAACCTATTCTCCATATTTTATACAATGTCATTAGATCTTTAATCATAATTCTAGATCTAAAAAATATTTTTAATTTTAATTAAGTATAGCATTAACATGGGTTAAAGTTATTAATTGAAATCATTCAATTTTATAAATAATTTTACATTATTTTATACAAATTTTTGTTCTAAAGTCGGCTCACCCCTGAACTGAGTGGACTCACTTCAGTGGGTCGACTAAGTCTGATACTTGATTGACTAACTGATCATGAATAGTAACTATTACTATTCAGCTTGAGATAACTGGGTCGAGTTAGTCAGTACTGAGCTGACTAAATCAGGAGACTGGGTTGACTCAGTTCAAAATTGAGTCAGTTCAGTGGGCGTGATAGCAGGTATCATATAGTTTCAGATCTAAAAATTCTCACATAAATTGAAATAAAATCAATCATAAACAAACTTTTAAATCATATCTAAATATTTTATGATTTTAAAATTTTTTTTCTCATGATTAAATAATTTTAATCATATAAATCAGATGTTTTACTTTTCATACAACTTAAGTTTTGTATCACATGTAACAAATCTTAAGAGTTCAACATCTAAAATTTTGCAAAAAAGTAAGTTTTTTCTTTCGCATTCTTCTTCATGAGATTAAATCATATAGCACCTCTATACACCATAAGAGCATCCTATCGAATAGAAAGAGAGAGCTTTTAAATCTTTTTTACTCCTATGATCGGATGGCCTGATGATCAACCTAATCCAAGTACTTACTAATTGAAATATCTAATCTACTCATATATTATATATACAAAATTTAGATCTAATCTAAATTATATCAGATCTGATTTTTATGTTAGATCATATCTAAAATTAGATCATAATATATCCTATGCATTACTAAATTTAGATTTCAACTCTACATGCATATATATTCATGTCATAACGAACCTTCACTCTGATACCATTTGAAGGGATGCGTGGCGGTTTTGTACATGTATTTTAAAATTTTATAGTAGAATATATATAGATTAAATAATTTAATATATAATACATGTATAGATTAAATCTAAAACTATCATACACGATTTATGACATGATCTAATATGTATGTATGTAAATCTGAAATCTAAAATTTAGCAAATATAGATCACATCTATATCAAATTAGATCATATCTAAATTATAAATTGAGTTCAAAACTCGATACCTGAGCACAGATAGTAGATCACCGTATTCAGAATCTATGGTAGATAGTTCTTCATAATGCTCAGCAGTCGCACACACGTCTGATCTCTATGGATATCTACATGAAGCCCTTGTGCTGATCAGTCTTCTCAAGAGTGCTAGTTCGTGAAGACACCTTTTGTTGGCTGATCTAAGAGAAACATGAATAAGATAAAAAATAAGAAGATCCTCTCTTTTTCTTTCTGGATCTAAGTATCAAATCTTTATGATAGAGATCTAGAGAAGAATTTTT